>SJYC01019300.1:0-39515 GCA_006408675.1 Madoqua kirkii | reverse complement strand
GAAAAAAAAGGCGGGGGCGGGGCGCAGAGCGTACAGTATGTACCATTTGTGTAAAAAAAGAAAAATGTCTTCATGCAACATTGCAGAAGGAAAGGCACAGGAGAAAACTGGGAATATTTTCCTGGCGGTGGACCCAAAAGCAGCATGGGAAGAATTTTTAACTCTATATGCCCTTAAAAATTCAGGACTGTGATTACATAGTCAAAAATCAAAACTGAAAATTTAGAAATTATGTTTATGCTTATATAAGCAGATGGACTCTAGGAGGCTGCACAGAAAATTTTTTTAAAGAGGAAAAAAAAATTTCTAATGCCATGGCTTGTCTACAGTGGTCCTGAGGAAGGAGGGAACTTGACTACTCACCACAGGCTGAATGTGAATTTTTGCTTTCTACTGTTTGAATCAGGGGAAAATGCAGCACTCCTTGTGTGATGGATAAAGATACTGTGCTTAGTTGCTTAGTCGTGTCCAGCTCTTTGCGACCCCATGAGGTGGGTGCAAAGCAGAGGCAGCTCCCCTCACACTGTTGTGGAAGGAGCAAACTCCGAAATGTGGTCAGACAGGCATCGTGGGAAAATAAATTCTTTAGAGGGAAGCTAAGGGAGCAAGAGGAGGTCAGCCTGCAGACAAACCAAACACCTGACACACACACGTGCAGCCAGGTCCAGTGTGGGCAGAGGCTGTGCATCCGAGGGACAGGCCTCTGTTTACTAGAGTCCTTGTCCTTTTCTTGGGAGTGACACTGTCCCATCCACCACCACAGAAAGGCTATTTCTCCAAGTTACCAGGATTGCGTGTGACACACTGGAGCTTTGTGCACATCTGTGCCCACAGCCCTTGGATAAGAACCCCATACAGACCAGCTATGTTAATGAGGGAGGCTGGGGCAGGCGGATGGCAGCTCAGGGGGGTCTATGACCCCAGTTGAGGCCAGGGCCAATTCTGCAGTAAGTATCATTCCTCATCCTGGAAGTGGTGATAGGGTCCCTTTTGGCTCTAATACTCCAGGGGTCACCTCCGAACGAGGATGGCCTCTAGGGGCTCGAAGCAGTACTCCTTTAAGAGACCCATGGCTTAGGTTTGGGGGAAAAGCCCTCTAAGATCTGTGCTATCCAATAATCACTGCTAGCCACCAGGGGTGGGTGCTGAGCATTTGAAATGTACCTGTAGCTACTAAGCGACTTTGTTCTGTTGAATCTTAAAGAATTTGTTTTAAAAATAACATTTCCATCGCTGAAGAAGGGTCTCTGGGACAGCACTACCCTTAGATTGCTTCCAGTGGTTAAACTGTTTCATTGGGAAGGGAAAGCCTGCCCTCCAAGGTTATGTTAAATACGGTTATTTAAGTTTCTACACCCAGATATCTTGTAGCAAAATAGCAATGCGGTTTTTGGCCTGTGTAATTACTTACCTTATAATAAAACCAGTTCCTTAAAAAAAGTTACAAAGTAAAAGCAGTTTCACTGGCCTGCAAATAAAGGGAGGCCAGGAAATAGGTCCTAACCAGGGTGGGGACGCCCTGGGCTGGAATCCTAATCTGGTTTGGCCAGGGCCTGCCTGATACCAGCTTGTTCTAGCAAGAAAGCAGGGGTTGGGGGGCCGGTGGAGATTAAGAGACTAAGGCACACACTTCTCCTTGGCCCCAGGAACCAGATCTTGGAAGACTGGGAAAGGATGTGTTTAACTTTGGCCCCAACCTTCACCAAAAAACAAGCTCTGAATCCACTGGGCTCTTCAGATGCCCAGATCCAGTTTGGCAGGTTTCTCTCATTCACCCCACATTTAGCTCGAGAGGGCAACTTCTCTCTCCCTTGCAGAGGACTCCTATCCCCTGCCTACCCCTCCCTCCCACCCACCCTGGCTGCCTCTGGAGGGCTGACCCGCCCCCCACTCCCACCAGGTTCTTTCTCAGTTCCATCATGGCCCTATACAGAGAGCAGCAGCTGCTGTGGACCGGTTTCGTCTGACTGCACACCAACTTTACACAGAATTATAAAAACGTATTTACAGACGTTCCACAGTGCTCCTGTAATCAGAAGCAAAGACCCTTTTATCAAAAGGGATTATAGCTAGGGCTGTGCAAAATTCAAAAGGATCAGATCCTTTTGAGAGAGTCCAGAGTCCATTGAACAAAAAAAAATGACCTGGGTCACGGGGAAATCCCAGGTGTGCCAAAAGATTGCCTCACAGCAAAGGAAGGTGAAGATCTCTGTCTGGGATCCCGAGGTCAAGACTCCAGCCAAGGTCCCCCACCCTTGAGGGAGAGGCAGTTGCACAAGTTACTCACTCAGTGAAGGCCGGCTCCCTTGGTCCTGCTGGAACAAGGGAGGTATTGCTTGTGGGAGCTGGCCAGGCAGTTCAGCAACCAGAGTTGATGAGATTCTCAATTTGAGATGGCAAAAGAGAAGATGGGGTTTCTTAGGAGAAAGGCAAGATGGGGGAGACAAATACAGAATAAAACACGAACTGATTACACAATAGAAACTGAGGAGTGCACAGGGTCTGGTAACCATGAAGGCAGGTCCATACCCCAGCACGTCTGCAAGCGGAGGGACTACAACAGGGGGATCAAGTCCAGCTGTGGGTCTGCGGTTTGCCTCTCCCCCTGGGCAGGGCCTGGAGAGGGAGGTGGGGGGTGCTGCCCATCAGGGGGGCTACAAGGACCCAGTGGAGCAGACTGCACCACCTTTGCCTGCTGTCCCCACCACCTACCGCCCTACCGCTCGAAAAACAACTTTAGTCTAGTGCACGACTTTGAAAGATTGTAATATATTCTCTGGAAAACATTCAGCAGTATGAAAGCCCTCCCTGGGCCCTCCCGCGGGTCCACAGCTGGTGGAACGGTCCGGAAATCCTTGAGCTCTGGAAAGGTCCCTGGTCAGTCCTCGGGGAACACTGGATACTATATTGGAAGAACCTGCTCAAGAACGGTTCTTGACGTCTGGGGAATCCTTTCAGGGAAGATCACTTCAAACTCAATAATGAGGTCCCCGCGTTTCTCAGGCGTTTTGGGGAGAGGGAGGCCTTCTCCGGGAACTTTTCGCCGCATGCCAGGCCTGATGACATCTTTGAACACAACGGGTATGGTCCTGCCGTCCAGAGTGGGGACATTCACTGTACAGCCACAGAGAGCCTTGGAAAGCAAAGGAACAGCATTAGAAAGAGTAGCTTAGGAAGCTCACATCTTGCCCAGAGCCTGCTGACTGGAGGGTAAGCACCATCAGACCTCTGCAGCTAAGACCCTGCCTTAAGATCTACCCAGGTCACCAGCACAGAAGCTCCGGAAAAACAGAGCCCTGGATGGTCTTGTCGCCACTGCACTGTTTAGCCTGGCCACACCAAGTGCCCAGAAACATCTGTCAAGCAAACACTGAACAGCATCACAAAGCAGCTTCTCCCTCCCCAGATGCTGCCCTGCCTAGTGCCTTACCTCCCGAAGGCTGATCCTGGCTGGATAAATGACATCAGAGCCATCTCTCTTAAAGATATTGTGTGGCTTGTCCTTTAAAACAAAGACAATATCGGCTGGAATGTTGTTGGAAGTCTGGTCTCCTTCCTTGGGGAAGGTGATTTTGGTCCCTTCTTTCCACCCCCGCTTCACTTCGATGGTCAAGATTTTGTCTTCATTGCGAATGCTCTTTCCATCGGGGTTCAGCCGCTTATGAGAGATTTTCATCTTCTTGGTACAGCCGCTGTAGATCTCTTCAAGTGAGACCCTAAGGTCATGGGTGACGGGGGGATCTTGTTTCTTTCGGGTGGGCTCTTGGGCAGGGCGGGAGCGGCCAAAGTTCATGTTGGTGAAGCCACCCATGCCCATGGGGAAGCCAGAGAACGGGTCATCGATGTCCATGCCTTCCTCCCCGTTGCGCTGCCCAAAAAAGTTGTCAAAGGGGTTTCGGCCACCGAAGAACTCAGCAAACATGGCATGAGGGTCTCCATGGAATGTGTAACTGAAGGAGGTACCGTTAGTACCACCGCTGCTCCCGCCGCTGGGGCCACTGCCCTTCAGGCCTGAAAAGCCAAAGCAGAAGAAATCAGATGGCAGGCTAGGAACTTAACTCTCCAGGAACTTTCCTTCAAGGAAAAAAGCTTAGGAGCCATTGGGGGAGGAATTTTTTTTAGCCTGTCAGAGAAGAACAAGGAAGAACTCCAAGCTTTTACCTCCCACTTGCAGCAGCAAAACAGAACCCCCACCCACTTACGGCAGGTGGTCCACTGTGGCAAGACAGTGGTGAAGGGTTCAAGCTTTCAAGTGGGCATCTCTTGGGGCCACCCAGGTCCTCACATCTGAGTAACTCATTTCCCTTGCACTGTTACAACGAGTACGAAAAACTAAGAGATCCAATGAAAAATGCTTAACCCTGGATCAGTTTTCACTAAACGCTTACTCTTAAATCCCCTACTGCTAGAGACGTGTGAGAGAGTAGTAAAAGGAACGTGAAACTACAAATGCAGACTTTCACATTCTCGCACCCTGGCACTAACTGCCCCCATTCTCATGTAATTAGCCACTTCTTCCTGAGGACCAAGCCCAGCAACCTGCCTGAGTCATCAATGGAGACACGACAAGAAAGCTTTCTTTTTCCCAAGGGCTGGCCCCACTGTTCCCTGCACCTTGACGGCCGACTAGGTAAGCACTTTACAAGGATTACCTCACTCCACCCTCGGAGGCGCGGGAGGTCGCTCGGCGCTAATTGGCACCTCATTTGCAGGCTCACTCCTCGCAGCCTGTGCCCAGGGCTCAGCCAAAGGCCCTGCCCTGAACATCGGGGTGACAAAGCCTCCTACCTCGCCCAGGTGAGCCCAGGCCCTCAGGGCCAGCAGCCAAGCTAGGTCTCCGAACCCTCTCTTTCTGCACCCGCAGCCCCGGACGTGGGTGGAGGCTAGAGCCCAGGGAGGGGCAGCCCCAGACGTACTAGAAGCTTCCGAACGGGCAGCGCGGCCAGGGCCCCTCCTCCCATCGGGCGGCCGCCAATCCGAGGGCGGAGGCCCTTGTGGCCAGAGGGCGGGGGCTGCTTCAACCCCTGCGCCCGAAGCGCCCCCCGGAGATGCTGCAGCGAGGCCGCCCTGCCTCGGTTTCTCCACCTGTCAAACGGCGAGGGCGCGCCCCCGGCTGCGCGCGCGCACGCACCTTCCTCCCCGTAGCGGTCGAAGATCTCGCGCTTGCGCGGGTCGCTGAGCACGTCGTAGGCCTCGGCGATCTCCTTGAACTTCTCCTCAGCGCCGGGCTCCTTGTTCTTGTCCGGGTGGTAACGCAGCGCCTGACGGCGGTAGGCTCTCTTGATCTCCTCGTCCGACGCACCGCGGGCCAGGCCCAGCGTCTGGTAATAGTCCTTTCCCATTGCCCCCGCCTGCGGCCCGCCACCCAGCTGTCGCCGTCCCCCGGCTCCGCCACCGCCCCGTCGTGGACTCTATATACCCGTCCGGCGGAAGCTTCCAGAGCCCGCCAGCCCCCTCCAGAACCTTCCGCCCCGCCCCCCACGAGGCTTTGGCCAATCCCCGTCGTCCAGGCTGCGACGCGCGACATCCGGGGCGGGGCCGCGCCGCCAACGGCCTCCTGCGCGCGGCCCCGCCCCCTCCCGCTCCGTCCTGGGCAACGCTTCTCAGCGGCGCGCGCCCCGGGTGACGGAGGCCCCGCCCACCCTCCGCGGGCACCAATAGCGACCCATATTTTATTGCTTCCTGCAGCCTGGCCGGCCTTGCGGCCCGCCTCCTGTCTGAGTCAATAGGTTACGACGCGCTACTCCAGGAAGGGGCGGGTCTGGGGAAGACACCTCCCTTTCACAAGTTCAGTTCAGCTGCTCATTCTTGTCCCACTCTGTGTGACCTCACTGCAGCGCGCCAGCCTTCCCTGTCCATCACCAACTCCCGAAGCTTGCTCTCACTCACGTCCCAATGAGTGGTTGATGCCATCCAACCATCTCATTCTCCGTTGTCCCCTTCTCCTCCTGCCTTCAATCTTTCCCAGCATCAGGCTCTTTTCCAGTGGTCAGTTCTTCGCATCAGGTGGCCAAAGTATTGGAGCTTCAGCTTCAGTATCAGTCCTTCCGATGAATATTCAGCACTGATTTTCTTTAGGATTGACTGGTTTGATCTTGAAGTCCAGGGGAGTCTCGAGTTTTCTCCAACACCACAGTTCAAAAGCATCAGTTCTTCCGTGCTCAACTTTATCGTCCAACTCTCACATCCATACATGACTACTGGAAAAACCATAGTTTTGACTAGATGGACCTTTGTCGGCAAAGTACTGTGTCTGCTTTTTAATGTGCTGTCTAGGTTGGTCATAGCTTTTCCTCCAAGGAGCAAGCGTCTTTTTAATTTCATGGCTGCCGTCACCATTTGTAGTGATTTTTACAGCCCAAGAAAATAAAGTCTCTCACTGTTTCCACTGTTTCCCCATCTATTAGCCCCTTCACTAGGAGATGCAAATATGCCCGCCCCTATCTTCACAGGGCCAGGAATGAGTTCCTGCCAGGTGTCTCTGGGCGGTGTGAGTTGCCTAATTCTCCCCAGCCCCAGACACCCGCTTCCTTCTGGAAATAAAAATAGTCACCTGCCCTGTTCTACCAGTTTTGTGTGCATGCTCAGTCATAGCCAACTCTTCGCGAGCAGAATGCAGGTGGGAGCTCCAGTACTATCTGCGTCCTCAATCATAAAGGCCCCTGCAAAGCGAGGTGAGCACCAGGAGCCAAAGTTCACCTCCCTGCAGAGGTCTTCTCAGCCCAGCCCTTCAAGCCTCTCATTTTACCGTTTTCTCAAGGACACCTGCCACTGAAATCTGAAATTGTTCTTTGGTTTTCGTGTTAAATGTCTCCTCTGCTCCTAGCCTGGAATCACCATAAAGTCAGGGACTGGGTCCTGTCAGTGCTGAGTCTCCAGTGCCAGGAAGTGTCTGGAATCCAAGCTTTGTAAATATTCCTGGCTGTTTTTTAAATTTTTATTTATTTATTTTCATGTGCATGGTTAGTGTTTTATTCTTTGGAGAATGGTTCTGAAACATCACACTAAGTCAGGTTGAAAGGAAAAGTTTAAAAGTTTTATAAGGATATAACATATGTACTGACTGTTCACTCTACAAAATCTTGATCATAGAGTTTATGATACACTTAGTTTGCAGTTCAGTTCAGTTCAGTTGCTCAGTCGTGTCCGACTCTTTGCGACCCCATGAATCGCAGCACGCCAGGCCTCCCTGTCCATCACCAACTCCTGGAGTTCACTCAGACTCACATCCATCAAGTCCGTGATGCCATCCAGCCATCTCATCCTCAGTCGTCCCCTTCTCCTCCTGCCCCCAATCCCTCCCAGCATCAGAGTCTTTTCCAAAGAGTCAACTCTTCTCATGAGGTGGCCAAAGTACTGGAGTTTCAGCTTTAGCATCATTCCTTCCAAAGAAATCCCAGGGTTGCACCCTGGTTTTCCAGAGAGTCATTATTTCTCTCTTGTTTGCATAGACTTCTTATCATTGGCTGCCTTCTGCTTTTGTTGCATGATCTCAGAGTCCTGCTGCTTCCTCTGAGAGTTAGTCAGGCTATCCTCTTTTCTTTTTCCTTTACTAGTTTCCTGGGATTTCTTCATGTTTTTCTGGTGGGGAAGTTCTCATTGATTCCCACCTCTGGACCTTTCAGGCGGAGCCAGACTTAATTGCCCCTCTCCCTCCGTGGACTAAAAAGTCCTGGCTGTTTTTAATGCACCTGGTTCTTTACCCCCACCCCACTACCTTCATTATGTGGGGAAAACACGGGCATGCAATACACCTCTCAGGGCCTCAGTATCTTCATCTCTGGGCAACATGATCCCTTTTGGCTCCTACAGTCTGGGGTGTCTGTGGTCAAGGACAGGGCTGACGTGGAAAGGAGGCTCAGAAAGAGGCACCACCTGAGAAGGGAAGAGGGGAGTAGGTGGAGGTGGCCTATGGAGAGGAAAGGTTCTTGGAAGAACTGCTTGGGAAGTCTGGGTGGTGTGACACTGGTGCTGGAGCCAGATAGTCATGTTTCACTCTTGGTTCCAGCACTTTCTGGCTGTATGATCTTGCCCTAAGCCTTCCAGGGCCTTTAGCTGCCTCATCTGTACAATGGGGGTAGTAGTTGTACCAGCCTCATAGGGCTTTGAAGTTGACATTGAGTCAACATTTGTAAAATGCCCGGGACAGACTAGCTTAGAGGAAGTTCTGTCAAAGGGGTGACTAACTGGTTGAATGGTGGGCTGCTGCCCCCTTCCTGGCAGGACCACAGCAAAACATTTCTGGTAACCACTGTCCCTGTGCAGGCTGGAACTCTTAAGAAAGACGCCATGGCCTTATGGCCATCCCTAGCCATTCTCTGACCCCAGTGTAACTGTGTCAGTAAGGGATTCTCTGGTAGCTCAGTTGGTAAAGAATCTGTCTGCAGTGCAGGAGAACTGGGTTCGATCCCTGGGTCAGGAAAATCTCCTGGAGAAGGGAATGGTAACCTACTCCAGTACGCTTGCTTGGAAAATCCTATGGACAGAGGATCCTGGTGGTTACAGTCCTTAGGGTCAAAAACAGTCAGACAGAAATTCGCGGCTAAACCACCACCATCAAAGGACTCTGGACTAAGCCACACACACTAGCCAACATGGGAGGATGAGTCTAGGCTGGATACCCAGGGGTACAGCCTGTAGGGGTCCTGAACCAATCATGGAGGGGAGAGAGTTTGATTTTTTTTATATAAAGTTACATAAAGAGATAGTGGGATAGTCATCATGGTGGAAGAAACCCAGAGCTTGTGGATTTCTTCACACTTATAAATTTAAGGGTTACAGATGTGGGGACTTCCTTGACAGTCCAGTGGTTAGGATTCTGCTTCTAATGCAGGGGGAATGGGTTCAGTACTTGGTTGGGGAACTAAGATCCCACATGCTGTGTGGCCAAAAATTTTTTTAAAAAAAAAGGAGATTTACAAATGTGGGGACTTTTCTGGTGGTCCAGTGGTTAAGGCTTCCTGCTTCCACTGCAGGGGACGTGGGTTTGATCCCTAGTCGGGGAACTAAGATCCCACATGCCACTTATAAACCCACTCTAAAAAAAAAGTTAACAGATGTGGAGGCCTCTAAAGGTCTTCACATAGCTCTGGTAGACCAAAACCATCATGCAAGGGGTGTCCTTGTGTTTGGGGGCAACCTTAGGGCTGGGAAATCTCCCTTCCTTGAGTAAACCTGGGTCGTATTCAGGAGATTTTAATTGTTTAAGCGCCCCCCCACCCCCACCCCCCACCAACTCAACTGCTCTTATTATGTTCTTTGACCTGGACACATACTCACTGGGCACTGTTTTTTTTTTTTTTTTTCCAGCCAGGCTGAGTGCTTGTGGAATCTTAGTTCCCCAACCAGGGATTGAGCCTGCACCCTGGGCAATGAAAGTGCAGAGTCCTAGCCACTGGACTTCCAGGGAATTCCCTCACCAGGTACGTTGGAATGTTACTGGAAAAGTGACTTTAACAGAAACTAACAGAGGTTTGAACTATCAACTCAGAGAACAGGAGACAATGTGATGGGTAGTTGTATGCATAGACTTGGCTAGGCAATAGTACCCAGTTATTCAATTAAACACTAATCTAAGTGCTGCTGTGAAGGTGCTTTGCAGATGTGGTTAGGTTAACATCTATAATCAGTTGGCTTTAAGTACAGGAGATGACCATGATTTTTGTGGGCAGACCTCATTCAGTCACTTGAAAGGCTTTAAAAGCAAACAGCGAAAGACCTTAAAAGCAAGTATGGAGGTCTGCCTGAGAATGAAGCATTAGTTCCTGGCCAAGACCTGCTGGTCTGCCCTACAGATTTCACACTTGCCTTGCCAGCCCTCACAGCTGTGAGAGCCAATGGCTGAAACAAGTCTCTTAATACACAGACACACTCACAAACACATATATCCTATTGCTTCTGTTTCATTGGCAGAACTAAGATTATAAGAACTAAGCAGGTCATCTGGAGTCAGTCAGCCTTAGTTGAGATCCTGGACCTGCTGTTTGCTTATTTACTGCCCATGTGATATTGCACAACTTATTCTCTGCAATTGCTAAGTATGTCCTCCATAAAATTGGGATAAGAGTAGATCTTACCTCCCAGGGTTGCTATGTGAATTTGAGAGGGCCCAGGCAATAAACCTTATAATAATAGCTAACACTGACAAGGTCCTACTCTGTGTCAAATCGGTTCCAAACACTCAATGTGTATGAACTCAGTTAATCCTGACAATAATCCTGTGAGGGGCTTCTCTGGTAGTCCAGTGGTTAAGAATCTGCTTGCCAGTACAGGGAATATGGGTTCCATCCCTGGTCGGGGAAGATCTCATGTGCCGTGGGGCAGCTAAGCCCGAGAGCCATAACTGCTGATGCCCTTGTGCCTAAAGCCCACGCTCTGCAACAAGAGAAGCCACCACAGTGAGAAGCCAAAGCTCGGCAACTAGAGACAGCCCGAGTGCAGCAGAGAAGACCCAGCACAGCCCCAAAGAACTTCATTAAAAGAAAGAATCCTATGAGGTTGGATTACCTCATTACCTCTGTTTCACAGGTAGGGAAACCAAGGCTCTGAGAGGCTATGTGACTTGCCTGAGGTCCCCTAGTGAATAAAATGCTGAGGTGTAAACTGTTTAGCATATTGAGTGTTTATGGTAAGCACTCAGCTTGTGTAAGATGTGATTCAGATGATGATAAAGCCTAATTTTTTTTTTTAAAAAGCATCACCACTCTTTTCAACTCTTCTTCTCTTCATCAAAAAGAACTTCAAAAGCATTACAGTCATATAAGCTAACAATCTGCCCTAGTGGAATGTCCATGTGAAATAAAAACCTATGTTCACATTAAAAACCAGTGAGCAAATACTTATCAAGGCTTTATTTGTCATTACCAACAGCCATTAAAACCTGAATGTCCTTCCGTGGGTGAAGTGTAAACAAACTGAATACTATTCAGTCATAAAAAAGGATTGAGCTATTGACCCAGGAAGCAACGCAGAGGAACCTCAAATGCATTGTTAAGAAGCCAGTTTCAAAAGTCTGTGCACTGTGTGATTCCATTTTAAGGTACTTCTGGGAAAGGTAAAAGTATTGATGCAGAAATTGGATCAGTGGTTGCCAGGGGCTGGGATCTTTGACAAAGGGAGACAGGGGAATTTGGGGGGGGATGATGGACATGTTTTATATCTTGACTGCGATGGTGGTTACATGACTGTATTTATTCAGAACTATACAGCAGTAAAGGTGATTTTTACTGAATGTAAACTATATCTCAATAAAAAGAAAGAAAATACATCCCATGAACTTAAAAATTCAAAAGGCAGAAAGATTGGGAAACTTCTCTCCGGGGTTCCTGACACAGTGGAAAGTTGCAAATCAGCCCTGGCTTGTCTGCTGTAGGCTCTACCTTCCCTCACACAGCTCTGAACCAGTTTGATCACACACCTCGAAACAAGCCAAGCCAGGTTCCTGGAAGAATCACGATCTTATCTTATTTGCACCTGGGAAATAGAAAAAGAGCTTGTCTCGGTGCTCTGTGATGACCTAGAGGGCTGGGATGGAGGCTGCAGGGGGAGGCTCAAGAGGGACGAGATATATGTATACTTTTAGCTAATTCACATTGTTGTACAGCAGAAACCAGCACAGCATTGTAAAGCAATTACTCTGGAATTAAAAAAAAGAAAAAGAACTTGTGAGACTGACACAGCCAAACACACCAGATCTTCCAGTCCAAACGATCACGGGTTTGCCTGAATCTGAGACCCAAGGAGGCCCTGCTCACCCTCAACAGTGCCACAGCATAAGACCTTTCTGGAATTCCCCCTTTGGAAACTGCTTTAAGGGGCTGGTTACATTTGGCTCAGCAAATACCAAACGTATTTACTTGTCACCATTAGGAATCAGCTAGTGTCCTGGGGAAACTAGCTGTCCCTATCAACAGGTACAGACAGTGAGCCATGGTATAGTGTCATGAGTGGCTTGAACAAAGTGGCCAGCCTTTGTTCCAAGGATGAATTCTGTTTGTGCTGGCAGCCTGATTACTGCAAACCAGATGAGGCCAGCAAGGGGTCCTCACATTTGTGTGTGTTCAGTAACTCAGTCGTGTCTGACTCTTTATGATGCCAGGGACTGTAGCCCACCAGGCTCCTCCATCCATGGGATTTCCCAGCTAAGAATATTGGAGTGGGTTGCCATTTCCTCCTCTGGGGATCTTCCCGACCCAAGGATTGAACCTGAGTCTCCTATGTCTCCTGCACTTACGGGCAGATTCTTTACCACTGAGCCACCTGGGAAATCCACCTCTCCGCCTGTAATACCCATCAAAACCAAAGAGTACTTCCCCTCTGCAGGCCTTTCTACCAGTTTCTTGTAGGTGAGGAGGTGAGTGGGAGTTATTTGTATGCCCCAGCTGGCACATAGCATATTACATTCACAAGATTATTTGGTGCCTGTTGGGTGATATCAGGGCTCAGGAAAGCAGCCTCCAAAGGGAAATTTCAGAATGTCCCAAGCCTGTAGGAATCTGTGTGGGATCTCCAAAAATGATATCCCTTTGGACACCATATGCCTTACCTAGCTGGAACCGAGCAGTAGGAAAGACACACCTACTTAGACCACACTGGAGAACCTGGAAATTGCTAGCAAAACGTGGCTAGATTTTAGGGGTTCATCCCTAACCCCTCAGCATCTCAGAAGCAGATGCTTCAAGTAACTCAACCTGGTAGGATTTTAACTTGTGGCTTGTTTCTTTTAAAAAATACTTATTTATTTGATTGCACTGGGCCTTAGTTGCAGTATATAAGATCTAGTTCCCTGACCAGGGATTGGAACCCAGGTCCCCTGCATTGGAAGCATGGAGTCTTAGCCACTGGACCACCAGGGAAGTCGCTAAACTTGTGGCTTCTGAGTGAGTAATCTCCTACCCTTCTCTGTGAAGCCAGGAAACAAGCCCTGTTGGTACACAAAAGCTCTCAGGTACACAACAGGCATTATGAGCTCCACAACTGCCAACAGGAAAAGATCTGTGCTTTGGAAAGTACAAGTATAAAACACTTCATGGGACTTCGTGCAGTGGATAAGAATCCCCCTGCCAGTGCAGGGGACACGGGTTTGATCCCTGCTCAGAGAAGATCCCACGTGCTTCAGGGTTCTAAGTCCGTGCACCACAACTACTGAGCCTGTGCGCCACAACTACTGAAGCCCATGCACCTGGAGCCCATGCCCCACAACAAGAGAAGCCATCACAGTGAGAAGCCTGAGCACTCACAACAAAGAGTAGCCCCGACTCCCTGCAGCTAGACAGAGCCCGGAAAAGCAACAGAGACCCACGCAGCCAAGACAAAAAAAAAAAAAAAATCCTTCTGTTTTGCCCAGATAGGCCTGAGGAAAAAGGTAATTAATTTCTCTGAGGTCTTATTTCAATAACCAGGGATTGAACCCTGGGCCCCCTGCAGTGGAAGCCGAGTGTCTTAACCACTGGACCACCAGGGAAGTCCTTCTGAAAAAGGTAATGACTTAGCTTCCTTTATTCTGAGACAGGGGTCCCCAAAAGTTGTAGCTTCAGAAATTTCTAGAGCCTAACCTGGATGAATACATGCTGAGCACTGACTCCCCTTCTCCCCGCCCTGCTCTCCTGTGAACCAACCATCTGTCTTTGAGGACTTCTCACCGAGTCTCTGGTGGCAGGCCTCTGAGTTCTGGAGCGCTCAACAGTTGAAGAAGGCTCAGGGGTGGGGTCTGGAACCAGGAGAAAGGAGATAAGGTAAGGGGGGGGTGCCAAGTCCTGTTTTAAGTGTCTGCTTGAGTCTGTATGTGTGTGTAGTGGCAACCAACCTCCCCAGCCTGCTCATAACAATCAATGGAACAAAAGCCTGACATGACCCCAAACCAGCACTGTCCAGTGTGAGACACACAACTGCCAGGCCAGTCACATCCAAGCTGTGTCTGATTTTAAATGTTCCAACAGGCATATCAAAGAAGTAAAAAACAAAACAAAACAGGAATTTACTAATGTATTTGTACCCAATATATCCAAAATAATATTTCAGCATACCATTAATTACATAACTAATATTATTGTTGAGAATATCAATACTAATAGCACTAATCAACATAAAAGTTGATTAATGAGGTGTTTTTTTTTTTACATCTTCCTTTTCATACTAAATCTCTGAATTCCCTGTGTGTTTCACTTTTACAGCACATCTCAATTTTGATCAGACACGTTTCAAGGACTCAGTAGCCACATGTGGCCAGCGGTGACCATACCGGGCTGTACAGGTAGAGACAAAAGTGGGCGGAGACGTGCATTAGAAAGGGCAGTGAAGACACCCCCAGAATAGTGAGAGAGCTCATGTTACAGGTTGCGGGGTGTGTGCCTGAGAGCTTTTTCCCACCTCTTTCCCCTTTACTTTCCTCCCATTCGTGACAGGGGTTCCCTCGCCGGAGCAGCCTCTCCATCCAGGTGCCCCAGCCCATGCCCCCCAACCCCTCGCCCTCTCCCGTTGCTCCCCGGTACTCCCCGGGGGCCGCCCACCTCCGAATTCACCTAGTCGAGCTGCCGGCCATGTGGATGTTGCCTTCCCTGTCACTCAACTGCTAGCTCCCTCCCCACGCCTTGCAATAACCGTCGCTTCCCTTGGTTTCCACAGAGACGCCACTAAGGGGCGGGGCAACGGGCTCGCGCGACCGGGGGCCCTCTTTGATTGGTGGATAGCCAAGACCCTTCTTTTTCCTCCATCCTCCTCCCTCTTGCCCGTGCTCCGCCCCCCACGGTGGGTCCCGGAAGCGATTGGCTAGCTCCGTGGCGAGAGCGGCTAGTTCCTGCGCAGACCGGCTCTGCGGGGCGGGGACGAAGGTGGGCGCCTTGCGCACTGATTGGCTGGAGGGGCGCGAGCGGCGGGGAGGGGCGGGGCAGATGCGGGGCCGCGGTTAGTCTCGCGCGGCGGTGGTCACCGCGTGATATACTCTGTGGGGTATCGCGCGCAGGTAGCAGGAGTAGCAGCCGCCGTGCGGGGGAGCCATGAAGCACTATGAGGTAAGAAACGAGAAAACGGGGGTTGAGTGACTGCCGCAGACCTAGTTTTCTTTTTCGTGAGACAGTCGGTTCCTCTTTTACGTCCTGTGCCTAGAAAAGAGAACCGGACGGCGCAGGCGCGGTAGGCGCGCGATGTGCCCAGGTCCACTCGTAAATCTCAGTGCGCATGTGCGGGGAGGTATTTATAATTCTGCAACCCTGGCTGTTTTGGGGGTGCCTTTTCTTGGGGTCTCTGCAGGACCTGGGAAGCTTGCAGGTTCCTCGCAGCTCTCCCTGCGGGATGAATTGTAGACTTTGGTAGGGGAGGAACGGGGGTGTGGAACCCTTGCTCTCACTCTTGAGGGTGTCTTGCACAAACCTTGCACCAGGCCTCCGCCTCCGGCTTAGAAAGGGGCTTGCAGTCAGTCCTCTCTGGCATGACCTTTGGACCCCTTCCCTCGCCTGGGACGGCTCCCTGAGTGGCTTAGGCGGTGAAGGAGGTGTAGCTGCAGTGCTGGCTCCTGCTGAACAGCAAAGCTGATCTTTGCTTTCTGTTAATCTAAGAGATCATCTCCGTCAAGCCCTGCGTGTCACCGAGGAGAAATCTCACACCCACAGGCACTTTAGAAGTTCAGGGCTTCTGACTCCTAACTGGGGCCCCTTTTACACTTAAAACGAAGTGTTCTGATGAACTTATCAACCTTGCTGATAATATAATATTAATAACTTAATTATTGCTGACTTATAAGTAGCATTAAATGATTAACTTATTATTAAAGTTCATAATAATAATTTAGAGAGTGTTACGTTTCTGCCAGTGAGTATCACCTTGTTTTCTTAGCCTCACAGCCTTGTGAGATAGGAGACTATTATTATTGTTGTTTCTGCAAATGAAGAAACAGTCTCAGAGATGTCGAATGACTTGCTCAAAGGTCACCTGCTAGTTAGTAAATTCAGGACAGAGAGAAACTCAGGACTCCAGAGTGTCAGTTGCTAACCACTTTGCCATACTGGTCCCCAAATGAAAATTAGTCAGTTGAGAGACTTTTTTTTACCCCTTCCCGGGTTTAAAAAAGTGTGTTAAAATACAGATAAAATTTTCCATCTTAATCATTTTTAAGGGTGCAGTTCAGTGGCGTTAAGTACAATTCACACTGTTGTGCCACCATAACCACCATCCACATCCACCTCCAGAACTCTGTTCTTTTTAACAGAAACTCTGTACCCATTAAACACTAACCCCCTTCTCTCCTTTGCCCAGCCCCTGGCAACTGTCATTCTACTTTCTGTCTCTTTGAATTTGATCATGTTAGGTGGTTCATATAAGTGTAAGGAGACAGTCTGATTTTTGTTTGCTAGTGAAATACCACTGCTTCTGCCCCGTCTCTTTACTACTGCTGTTATTACTATTATTACTTTCTGTGGTAATTTACCCAGAATTTTTGAAACCTTTAACCTAGAAGTCATTAGTGATTTTTGACATGGCACAAAGAAGAGGAGGTAGAATTTAGTAATCTCTTATGCCTCTTTCAACTTCATGACTGTAGAGTGAAATTCTTCTTAGACAGTTTTACCTTTCAAAGCGTCTCTGTAACCCTGGAGAAAAAAACACATTCAGTATGAAAGATGGAAGATGGGAGATACATGTGGCCTTTGACAAAATGGAGTTAGTTTTGGTAGTTGGCAGGCAGATAGGTAGGCCCCTGAGGATCCTTGGGGTGGACACTTTCGTTTTGCAAGCTTGTCACAGCCTTAGGGTAATGGCTTGATTGGGAGGACACTCAAACCCTGTCCCTCCTGGAAGTAGAAGCTTCAACCCCACTGTTCAAAGTGACCTTGGAGGAAAAAAATAAAGTTGTTATATTTCCATGTTCTGTGTTATCATTCTCTGCTGACATTTGCCACGTAAGCACTGAGGTGGTAGCTCCAGGCTTTCTGTACAGGAGTGAAATCTCTCAGCCCAGTTTGCATAGCAGGCTGATCAACTCTATTACAGGTGTTTGTTGCAGATCAATAAAAATAGCAGAGATTCTTTCCTTCACATTTAACACCTTGAGAAAGACTTGAGAGATTTCTATGTGGGACTAAGTGTGTTCTTCCACATCCCTCCACCTGCCCTCCCCTGCCCCCAAAGCAACCCCTAAACCACTGGGTGATTAACACCCACCAGAAAGACCTTTTTGACTGGGAGAGAGACCTTGGAGATTATGGAGTGTAATTTACAAGAGATAGAGATGATGCTCAGAAAGGTGCGGGGCTCGCTCAGTGACACAGTAAAGTAAATGAGGGTTGATATCTGATATTTGAGGCAGGTAGGATTCCGGCTGGAGGGGCGATTTTTGCTGCTGTTTTGGTAACAGTTTGCTGGCACTGCCATTCTCCGTTCTGTGGTCCCAGAGGAAAATGTGACTCTTCAGTGGCCTCATTGAGACAAGGCAAGTAGAACAAGTTACTCTTGGGCCTTCTCCCAAGGAGGTCTTTGGAAGGCAGAGCAGGCCTTGGGATTGTCTTGGGGTCAGTGAAAGTGAAGTTGCTCAGTCATGTCCGACTCTTCAAGACCCCACGGGCTATATCCTACCAGGCTCTTCTGTCCATGGAATTTTCCAGGCAAGAGTATTGGAGTGGGTTGCCATTTCCTTCTCCAGGGGATCTTCCCGACACAGGGATTGAACCCCGGTCTCCCACACTGCAGGCAGACGCTTTACCCTCTGAACCACCAGGGAAGCCAAGGTCATCAAGAGAACTGCTTATCCAAAGCTATACGAAATTTTTTCTTTTTTTTTAAATTTTGTTTTGCCATTGCAGATGAGAGGTCCAGGTAATGATCCCAGTAGCAGCTCAGCTCTTATCTTGTAAAGGAATCTGTTGATTCCTGGGAAGATGGGTCCATCTCAGCTTCCTTGAGCCTGGGTCACTGCCCATTTCCCATAGCTGGAGCCCCGGAGGCAAGGCAGCCTCTTCCTCCTGGGGTCCGCAATAGGATCTTACATTTAGGGTCCCATTTAGGTCCCTATTTAGAATCTTCCGCTCTTCCACGCCTCCCCTCAAAAGGGTAGCTTTGTTGGTATTCATCTTGTTAATAATACAATTCTTGCTTCAGCTTCCTCCACAGGAGTAAGTATGTGAAAGTTCTGGAAGTAGAGTTCTGCTCAAGAGGCAATTGTTTGAGCCAGAGAACTGGTAGGAAGGGGGAAGTAAAGGAGAATGTGCACCCGTGTATAATGGTGTCAGAGGTGCTTGGGCCTTAGATGGGCCTGGCTCTGCCACTCACTGAATAACTAGCCTAGGGCAGATTACTTAATCTCTCTGAGTTCCTCGGAGCAAAATAATTGTGACAGCAAAGGCCAGTAATAACATTATGAAATTGCTGGAACTACATCATAAGGGGTATTTATAAAAGAGGAGGTGCAGCACGCAGCACTGGTTCATTTATTTTAACTGTTGTGCGTGATTTCTTCATATGAAAAGCAATTTGGTTTGATTTACTTGGTCCTTTAATAAATCTCCAGACATCATATTGAGTAGAAAAAAGCAAATAGCAAAAGGTTTTTTAAATTAAAAAAAAACACAAATGAGATTTATATGTGTTTTTTTGTGGATAGACACCTAATTAAAGGATAAATTGTAATGAGGATAGAAATGTATGGGAATTACACAGTAAGAGGAACCATTGCTTGGGGAGGGATGGAATGGGAGGAAAAGGCCTGGTGAGGGCTTCAGCTCTGTCTTTTTTTTTTTTTTTTTTTTTAGGACTCTGTTGTAATAAATAGAGTAAAATATAAATCTGTTTAACCTGGGAGGTGGGATCTTAAGTGTCTGCTGTCTCATGTACTTTTTTCCTTCTGAATCCTTGGGTCCCTTTGAAGTAGAAGGTGAGGGATAATTTGGGTTTTTGTAGCCATCAAGAGCTGTGTTAACACGCGGGTTTCTGACTTCTGCACATTAAATTTGGTGCCTGTTTGCGGGAAGGTATTGTGTTTTGACGGAGAAGGCAATGGCAACCCACTCCAGTACTCTTGCTTGGAGAATCCCACGGATGGAGGAGCCTGGTGGGCTGCCGTCTACAGGACACGACTGAAGCGACTTAGCGGCAGCAGCAGCAGCAGCAGCAGCAGCAGCAGCAGCAGCAGCGTGTTCTGAGGTGGGGCCTGCTTGATCTCTTCACTCACACCCTGCTGTGTGCTGCATCCAGCAGGCCTTCTGAAAACGCTTTTGGGATTGATTGTTTGTTTACAGACGGTGCGAGCCTGGTTATGGTCCCCCTCTTTCTGGGTCCCTTTTTTTCCCTTTTTGTTTGGCTGTGCTGCGTCTTCATTGCTGCTCACAGACTTTCCCTAGTTGTGGCACACAGGCTTCTCATTGCAGTGGCTTCTCTTGCGGCAGACCAGAGGCTCTGCCTGTGCTTCAATAGTTGCACCGTATGGGCTCAATGGGTGCTCCAACACATGCGAAATCTTCCCAGTCCAGGGATCGAGCTTGTGTCCCCTGCGTTGGCAGGTGGATTCTTTACCACGCAGCCACCAAGGAAGCCCCTGGGCTGCTTTTGTTGCTGGGTACTGGGGGCAGGTCACATTTCTTGTGTCCTTGCAAAAACCCTGAGAGTTGGATACTCCTCCTTCCTCTGTCTTGTGGATAAAGAACCTGAGGCTTGGAAAGGTGAAGGAGCTTGTCCAAGGTCTCATCGTGGTGGAGACAGGATCCAGACCTAGGTCTGTCTGTAGAAGAGCCAGAGCCACGGCAACATTGGGGATGCTGGCAGTGCTGGTAGTAACAGCCACCGGTGGTTACTGAGGCCTGTGAGCACCTGATCAAGTGGGCATCAGAGTTACTTCTACTTAACAGGGAAGGAACCTGAGGCCCAGAGAAGTCAGTTAAGTTGCTCAAGGTCACGGAACCAGCAAGCAGTGGTGCTGGGCCTTGGTCTCTCGTTGGCCTGCTCGTTTCTGTCCCTGTAACGATTCCCTGCTGACGCTAGTTGGGTTGGTGGCTGTGCTGTGCTGCTCTGAGTGCCCAGCATCCCTGGAGGGAGGATGGAAGGGGCCCTGTGGGCCTGTGTGGTCTCCAGAGACCGAGCCCCTCTGCCCTCACGTGGGATGGGCTGCCCCTTGTAGTTCCAGAGGTGAACTAGATTGGGATGCGGTAGCCTCAATGCATGGTGAGCTTTTGGGACCTTTCTTGTGTTGGCGTGTGTCAGACCAGGAGCCTGTGGGGTTGGGGTGGTTTCTAGGTTTTTCTATGCCCTGCAGGCTCTGAGCAGGTGGCGGCTCACATTGGCGATTCTCCTGGCGAGCCCCTTTCTCTGACCCTTAGAATTGCAGTGCAACACTTCAGCCAGTCACCCCCTTGCTTCTTGGAATCTCATTGCCCCCAGGCCTCAGTGAGTTCTAGAACTCTCAGATAAGGGGTGCTTCCCCAGAGCCACACAGTCAGGGCCCCTTTGGGTGGGGTGGTATTCTGCCTGGAAGACAGAAAAGCTTACCAAGCTTTGGGTCAGGGCTAGGTTCAGATCCATAACTGCCTGGCACAAAGTATGGAGCCCATAGGTTCTGTAACCTCTTGAGCCAATTTTCTCATCTATAAAGTGGGGATCCTGGTGGGAGTATTCCCTCAGTTGCTGACTTTGGCTCGTCTTCCCAACCTTGCCTTCAGGGACATCAGGTTGATAAGCCTGAAATCAGCAGAGGGCGTGGGCAGGGGTTGTATTTACACCATGGACTGAGGCAGATGCTACAGGCAGGCTCTCCCTCTTCCCCAATCCCAAGTTACTCATGACCTGCACACTGCCGGGCACAGTGGGCCCCACCTCACAGGTTATCTCTTCAAGGAATTACTGCTCTGGTGAGCATTAGATAGGTGCAGCACAGCAGCTAACATTTGGCTAGTTCTGCTGAACTACATCGGAGAAGGTAATGGCACCCCACTCCAGTACTCTTTCCTGGAAAATCCCATGGACAGAGGAGCCTGGTAGGCTGCAGTCCATGGGGTCGTGAAGAGTCGGACATGACTTCACTTTCACTTTCACTTTTCACTTTCATGCATTGGAGAAGGAAATGGCAACCCACTCCAGTGTCCTTGCCTGGAGAATCCCAGGGATGGAGGAGCCTGGTGGGCTGCCGTCTCAGGGGTTGCACAGAGTTGGACATGACTGAAGCGACTTAGCAGCAGCAGCAGCAGCAGCAGCAGCTGAACTACCCCGTGATCCTGAGGCCTGAGACAGGGAGTGGAGGCGGGGCCTGGGTGGAGGAGGCAGGGCTGCGGTGAGGAGGCGGGTGGGATGAACCAGAGTGGTAAGATTGGCAGTACGGGTGGTGGTGGGTGGGCAGCTGGGAGCAGGGTGGGACAGCTGTTGGAGAGACTGGTGAGGGGCTCGAGTCGGGGTGGGAACCCTGAGCCTGGCAGAGCCTCTTGAGTAACTGGTTTCTGAGCAGTGAGAAGGGTGGAGAGTTGACAGCCCTGAGTGTGGTAACGTTGTTAACGCAATTGAGTTTGGTTGGGAAACTGTGTACTTTCACTGATAGGCTTGGCTGGATGAGAAAGGCCCGGAGACCTTGGGCTGGTTGGTCAAGTTCAAGCTAGATCTTAACACCTTCCTGCTGATATTGACAGTGGCAGCTGAGAGTGTTTTAATACCTGGCCACAGCCAGAGCATTGTGACGAAAGGCACTACTGATGCAGTGCTCACGCTAAGTGCCCTTTATCTATCAACTCCTCAGAATCAACCTGTGAAGCTGGTACTCTTATCCTTACTTGAGAGGTGGGGAAACTGGGACCCAGAGCAGGGAAGCAGCGTGAATTCACAGCTGCTGAATGGCAGGGCCCGGATTCTACTAGACCCAAAGTGGGCTTTGCTGTGGGTGGGCCCAGGCGACCACGTGCTGCGTAGGAATGAGTGTGGCTCAGTGGTCGTGTCCTTTAAAGGCAGGCCACCAGCTCTGCCCTCAGGACAGTTTCTTGACTGTTTTGGGACATTTCAGTTTTCTCATCCATGAAGCCAGGATAAAGACACCTGTCTTGGGAATTCCCTGGTGGTCCAGTGGGTAAGACCATGCTTCCAATGCAGGGGGCCTGGGTTCCATCCCTGGTCTGGAACTAGATCCTACCTGCTGTAACCAAAGATCCCGCGTGCTGCAACAAAGATCAGTACAATAGGGTTGATGAGTCCTGTGTACTGCAACTAAAACCCAGAATGGCTAAATAAATAAATAAAAATTTTTTTTCTCCTAAAAAGACACCTGTCTCATGGAGCCCCTCAGCCATCTGAAGTGCCAGCACACTGTCTGGTCCTCCAGATCATTAGGTGGTCAAGGACAGAGCTGTATCAGTGGGGCCACCTGGAATACTTTCTGCATGTGCTCTCTCTAGAACGTCTCCAGACATGTTAATGAAAGATATGTTAATGAACAAGACCCGGCGGGCTCCTGGAGATGGAGTTGTGCCAAACAGGATGCCCAGAGATGGAGGGAGAAGCCCAGAAGCCCATGATGGCTCTGATGTCACACGCCCTGAAGCCACATTTTGGAATGAGCTGTTCTGTCCTTCTCTGTGGGACTGTCAGCTAAGTCACAGCACAGTCAGAACCCACTTTCTAACACTGTGAGAAAGAACCATTCCTGGAAACAGGTGCCCAGAGTGGGCCTGGTCCTCTGATGCCTGTCACAACCTCCTTCCTGAGGGTGTGGCCCTCACCCAGCAGCTGCCAGAGGGTTTCTGGAAAGGGAGGATCGTAGCACTCCGCACCTCAGAACACCCCCCTCAGAGCTTCTTGTCCCCCTCTGCTCCCTGCTGACCTCACTCATTGCTGGGCTGGTTTCATCTCGAACATCCACCGCCACATTCCTGCCTTGCACATGAGCCCTCCCCCCGGCCAAAGAGGCAGGGCTGCGGTGAGGAGGCGGGTGGGATGAACCAGAGTGGTAAGATTGGCAGTACGGGTGGTGGTGGGTGGGCAGCTGGGAGCAGGGTGGGACAGCTGTTGGAGAGACTGGTGAGGGGCTCGAGTCGGGGTGGGAACCCTGAGCCTGGCAGAGCCTCTTGAGTAACTGGTTTCTGAGCAGTGAGAAGGGTGGAGAGTTGACAGCCCTGAGTGTGGTAACGTTGTTAACGCAATTGAGTTTGGTTGGGAAACTGTGTACTTTCACTGATAGGCTTGGCTGGATGAGAAAGGCCCGGAGACCTTGGGCTGGTTGGTCAAGTTCAAGCTAGATCTTAACACCTTCCTGCTGATATTGACAGTGGCAGCTGAGAGTGTTTTAATACCTGGCCACAGCCAGAGCATTGTGACGAAAGGCACTACTGATGCAGTGCTCACGCTAAGTGCCCTTTATCTATCAACTCCTCAGAATCAACCTGTGAAGCTGGTACTCTTATCCTTACTTGAGAGGTGGGGAAACTGGGACCCAGAGCAGGGAAGCAGCGTGAATTCACAGCTGCTGAATGGCAGGGCCCGGATTCTACTAGACCCAAAGTGGGCTTTGCTGTGGGTGGGCCCAGGCGACCACGTGCTGCGTAGGAATGAGTGTGGCTCAGTGGTCGTGTCCTTTAAAGGCAGGCCACCAGCTCTGCCCTCAGGACAGTTTCTTGACTGTTTTGGGACATTTCAGTTTTCTCATCCATGAAGCCAGGATAAAGACACCTGTCTTGGGAATTCCCTGGTGGTCCAGTGGGTAAGACCATGCTTCCAATGCAGGGGGCCCGGGTTCCATCCCTGGTCTGGAACTAGATCCTACCTGCTGTACCAAAGATCCCGCGTGCTGCAACAAAGATCAGTACAATAGGGTTGATGAGTCCTGTGTACTGCAACTAAAACCCAGAATGGCTAAATAAATAAATAAAAATTTTTTTTCTCCTAAAAAGACACCTGTCTCATGGAGCCCCTCAGCCATCTGAAGTGCCAGCACACTGTCTGGTCCTCCAGATCATTAGGTGGTCAAGGACAGAGCTGTATCAGTGGGGCCACCTGGAATACTTTCTGCATGTGCTCTCTCTAGAACGTCTCCAGACATGTTAATGAAAGATATGTTAATGAACAAGACCCGGCGGGCTCCTGGAGATGGAGTTGTGCCAAACAGGATGCCCAGAGATGGAGGGAGAAGCCCAGAAGCCCATGATGGCTCTGATGTCACACGCCCTGAAGCCACATTTTGGAATGAGCTGTTCTGTCCTTCTCTGTGGGACTGTCAGCTAAGTCACAGCACAGTCAGAACCCACTTTCTAACACTGTGAGAAAGAACCATTCCTGGAAACAGGTGCCCAGAGTGGGCCTGGTCCTCTGATGCCTGTCACAACCTCCTTCCTGAGGGTGTGGCCCTCACCCAGCAGCTGCCAGAGGGTTTCTGGAAAGGGAGGATCGTAGCACTCCGCACCTCAGAACACCCCCCTCAGAGCTTCTTGTCCCCCTCTGCTCCCTGCTGACCTCACTCATTGCTGGGCTGGTTTCATCTCGAACATCCACCGCCACATTCCTGCCTTGCACATGAGCCCTCCCCCCGGCCAAAAAAGCTCTTCCCTCTATTTTTCCTGTGCCTGCTTCCTTCTCATGGAGAGCTTAGCTTCGTTTCATCACAGAGGCCTTCCTTGCCTGTCCTGCTGGAGAGGGACCGCTGCAGCCTGTTCCTCTCCTCTGGCCCTCCCTGGGCTGTGGTTGTGTTTTCCTTTGGGAACTTGATGGTCTTCCTGCCTGGACAGTGTGAGCTCTGAGAGGGGAGGGGATCTTGGTGTCTTGTTCCTGCAGCTTCCCTGGCACCTGGACGGTTGAGGGAGGTTTGTGAATGGGTGGGTGAATGTATCTTCTGCCTGGGGTCAGGCCTATGGGATGTAGAAGGGTGAGTGCCGTCCTGCTGCAGTGACCTGCCTGGGGTCAGACCCCCCGGGTGTAGAAGGGTGAACGGGGTCTTGCTGCGCTGGATGAGTCCAGTGTTGCCTGTGTTGGGCTTAGGTGGCCCCATGTGGCCCATCCTTAATGGTCCTGACCTAGGGAAGTCCGCTTTACAGGTGTTTTTAAGCTCTGGGTCCACCCCTGGCCACTGTTCCCTGTTGTCCCCCTCCTCCTGGAACCTGGGCACGCGAGCCCAGGAGCCGCCAAGCCCGCCTGTGGGCCTGCTGCTCGCCTTGGCACAGGCTGCTAGCAGCTCCCGCTGGTCTGGACACTTTTCTGTGGCAGGCTCCAATCACCTGTTCTCCAGCCCATCTCCTTTTTTTCCCCTTGGCTGTCCTGGGTCTTTGTTGTGGCACCCAGGCGCTCTAGATGCAGTGAGTGGGCTTGGTTGCTCCGAGCCGTGTGCGATCTTATTTTCTGAACCCGGGTCCCCGGCATTGGAAAGTGGATTCTTAACCCCTGGACCACCAGAGAAGTCCTCCATTGCCTATTTACTAGTTCATTCCTTCTGACGTTTTTTTTTTTCTTCTTCTTCTCTGTACCTGTCGTATGCCAGGAAAGTGGACTGAATGAATCTTCAGCCTCTGCCTTCAGGGTCTCTTCGTCTAAGCCAAAGCCTGAAAGAAGTCTTCCGGGAAGGGAGGAGCTCTGCTTGGGCAGAGGTCTGGAGGCCAGGCTGAGTGGCTGTGTGATGAGTGATGGGGCTGATGAGGCCAGGCTGTGCAGCAGGATCTGTGGACTCACTGGCGATGGAGGTCCTTTTTCCTGTTGATGTTACCCAAAAGCTTAGCTTTCAGAGAGCAGTTTATTGAGTCCTTGGAGAGTGCTCCCACTGTGGTGTGTGTTATGGAACGTGTGAGAGTGGTTGTTCCTTATTACTGACAACTGTGTTGTGGGTGGAATTTGGCACTCCCCGCTCCCGCCCCCTGTCCAGTGGTTAGAGATGGGCCACGAGCCTCTCAGTCCTCTGGGGGATAAAGGGCCTCTCAGTAGCTTGCAGTGACTGGCAGCCCTGCACAGCCCTGCCCCTGTCCCTGCTCGAACCAGTCTCTTATGTAAGCAGAGCTCATGGGCCATTCAGGTCGCCCGGGAGACTGCAGAGTTCTTGCAGTCTCGGGGCCTTCTGAATTCTTGTTTTCCTCTGTAAAAGGACCAGGGAGCAGTGGCTGGGGACCAGGCCCATTGTGAGGGGCCTGAGGGAACGATGCCTGTCCTTTGGGTGGGAGTGAGTCTTTCAGGCTGGTGGGGAGAGCAGTGGTAAACAGTCTCGCCAATCACACGGGAGACACAGATTCGATCCCTGGATTGGGAAGTCTCCTGGAGGAGGATATGGCAAGCCCCTCTGGTATGCTTGCCTGGGGAATCTCATGGACTGAGGAACCTGGCGGGTTGCAGTCCATGGGGTTGAATAGAGTCAGACTGAGCACACACACAGTGTAACCCTAGCATCTGGGGCTTCATAGAGCAACCGGAAGCAGGTTAAGCTTGAGGGGGTCCAAGAGCTGTAGCTTCTGGTCTTCTTGTTAGGAGAAGCTGTCTCCCAGGACGCCTCAAGAAGCTAATCTAGAAGAAGAGAGGTGGGTTGGAGGAGTTGCCAGATTGATGCTTCTTAGGAGGTGTGGTTGGCAGAGCCTGTCTGGTGGGGTGGTGTGAGGGTAACGGCAGAAGTCTTGGGAAGATACGTATAGCCTGAAGCAGTGTGTTGTTGAGTCCACTCCGGAGGATCAGATCTCCTGCAGTCTCCTGGCTGGAAGTGGGATCCACAGAGGGACAGGCTGGGGTTGAGCCGGGAAATCCTTGTGCTGGCCAGATTCCGGAGAGGCAGCTCTGCTCGCGCCATCCTCAGACCCCGCCATTCAGGTCTCAGCTTGAACCTCGCTTCCTCCAAAAGGCTCCCTCTGGGCCGCCCAGGCCACACTTGTCACCTTCTCACCGCTCCTGTTTTGATTCTCCGGGTGGCACTTTGGAACTTGGCCATTTCTGCCCCCCTGTTTTTTGACTCCAGGTTGCTTGAATCCTGAGTGTTCATGCAAGGATGACATGGAAATTCTACAGAAAGCACTAACCTTGACGGGCAGGCCCCACTAATGTTTCCTGCCAGGCTCCTCGAGGCGCCATCCGAGAAGTGGGCCCCACGACTGTACACATTCCGAGCACCGCATCCTGCCTCCCCGGGGGCCTTGGTGGATGGCAGCATTCCCCGTCTCTCCAGCTGGGCCTGGGAACCTGCACCATCCGGGGAGAAGGCGTGGGGAGCAGTGTCTGTGTGAAGGCTCCGGGGCTCATTTCCTCTTGCTTCATTTCACTCCCTTTGCTGGAGCCGAGCTTGCCGAGCCTGTGGGGTTGGGGGAGGCTCTGAGGGTCTTGACCTGTGAAGCTGCTCACAGGTGACACTGGACGGGGCAGGCAACCAAGGGCAGCTTCCAGCACCCCTCCTGTGATAGCTGTAGCTGAGTATTTTCTCTTAAACTGACTTCCCCTTGTGGCTAGGCCTGCTCAGTATTCCAGAAACCCTGCCCTCCTCCATCAGACTCGTCTTTTGCTTGTTAATTACTCTCCTCTCTTTGTCCCATGATGTACATCTTTCCCTCAGCATTTTCATGTTCCTGAAGTTGGGATGCATCTTACGATTTGTATCTGTCCACCCATTTATCTAATGTTGGCATATGTGTCCCCCCTCAAAAAAAAAAAAAAGACTTGGCAGCTTGTTTTGAATCAGTGACACTTCAGGATCCAGGAATTAGGGCGCCTTTCTCAATGCTTGCCGCCTTCACGCTCTCATCAGAGCCGCCAGGGTCTCTGGCCTGGGTTGTCTGCAAGACTGTCACTGCTTCCACGCTTGTCCCGAGGAGCAAGAAGGTTCCTTCTCAGACCAAACCAGGCTGTGGCACTCTGCAACCGCCCATCCCTGGACTCACACCTGGGACTTGTCTCGGCCTCCACTCCGAGCCTGCTCTGCAGCCGCGCGCCTTGGAGCACATGGTGCTGCAGCCAGTCTTCGGGTGTTCCTGAGCCCTGGCAACCCGTGTGCTGCCCCGGGGCCTTTGCAGATTCTTCGGGAGCCTCATGCTGGCCATCACTTTGGCTCAAGTCGCATATCCTTCGAGAAGCCTTTCCTGACCGCCTCCTGTGGTCCTCTGGGCTCCCTGCCCAGCTCTTCTCTTCCCAGCAGCTGGTTCATCCTGACCTCGTGTTACGTAATAGATTCTTTGCCCATGTTCCCCTTGAGCCTGAGCAGACCCAGTGGGCTGGGGTGGGGCTGGGGGGGCCGCTCGGCCATGGTATCCCAGCATCTGGGCCGGTGCCCGGCATGCTGCTCACAGGTCTTTCTGTTCATCATCGAGCTCAGCACCCTGCCAGGCCTGGTGCAGCGAGGGGCTCAGACAGTGCTGCCTGAGCAGATGAAGAACGGGAACTTCTCAGCCAGCAGAAGGGGTTCTTGGGGGCTTGAGATGCCCTCTGTGTGTGGCTGAGCCCTTTGCAGGTCTCTGTGTAGGAACCCGTTCCTGGCTCTGCTTGGGCACTGGACACTGCCCAGGGCTCTGTGGGCTCCCTGGCGTGGGCCAGGCGCACAGGGAGCACAGGGAGCGGGATCGCTGTGGCCAGGGCCCTCTGGCTTATGTACGGGAAGGTTTGATGGGCGGCCTTGGAGCTCCTCTGGGCCACGTATTGCCTGGGAGCCTGGCAGCCCCTGGGGCTGAGCCTGGACTGGAATACAGACTCTTTCTCTCACACCCTGACTGGGCAGTGCCTGCCATACTGCGTGTTCTCGGGGACCTGCGCGGGGCTGAGAAAGTGAGCAATGCCAGGCCCTGGGGCCAGGTCACGAGTCACTGCTTTCAGAAAAACAGTGGAGTGGTGCCTGACAGTAGCTGGAAGGCCTTATAGATATTTCTGAGGCTAGGTCACCGTGAGACTTTGGGCCAGTAACTCAACTCAGAAGGAGTTCACAGAATTGGGGACTTTTTGCTTTAACAAGACCCTGCCTTTACTCATCTGCTTATTTACGTGACTATGGCTTCTTAGTGTTTACTTGAATAAAGAAATGTCAGAATAAAAGCTCTGTCTCATTCTAGCAATAAGAAATAGTCACCTTGGCTATATGAACTGATTGGGAAAATGGTATATCCATGCCATCTGGAGACGCAGTCTGATAACTAGCTGTTTATGGTTAATGTTTAGTGATGGTTGTTGATGATTCATAGTGTAGCTGATAATGTAATTATAACTCATCCTGAAGGATTTTCTCTGTACACTTAGAGCCATAAAGTGAAAGTGAAAGAAAGTGAAGTTGCTCAGTCTTGCCGACTCTTGGCGACTCCATGGACAGTAGCCTGCACCAAGCTCCTCCGTCCATGGGATTTTCAAGGCAAGAGTACTGGAGTGGGTTGCCATTTCCTTCTCCAGGGAATCTTCCCAACCCAGGGTTCGAACCCAGGTCTCTCGCATTGTAGACAAACAATTTACCGTCTAGCCTTAGGTCATGAAAATGTTCTTAAGAAATTTAATTTTGATTTGAGCAGTAGATATGATGCTCAGTAATAACCTTCAATCAGGGACTTCCCTGGTGGTCCAGTGGTTAAGAATCAGCCTGCCATGCAGGGGACACAGACTCCATCGCTGTTCTGGGAATATCACACATGCCTTGGGGGCAGGGACGCGCATGTGCCACACCTACTGAAGCCCACGGGTTCTAGCGCCCATGCTCTGCAGCTCGAGCAGTGGCTGCAGCGAGAAGCCCGAGCACCGCCACAAAGTGTAGCCCGCTGTGCTCTGCACCTGGAGGGAACTGGTGAGTCACACGAAGCCCCAGCACAGCCAAAAGGAAAACACCCCACAAACCTGCAGTCATGATCGTGTATTTGAATAAAAGTCAATGCAGGAGGGTAGCGAATAGAATTCAACTTCACGCAGAAAAGGAGCAAATATTAAGGAGCTTGTTATAGCCTCTTTTTTTTTTTAAGTGGAATGATGGTAGATAGGAAGCTACTTAGGTATTTAGACCCTGGTGAGATTTAACAGAGCCCCATAAATTTTATGTAGCATTTGCACTGTTTGCAGTAGGCCGGAAATGACATCTTTTGCAACTGTTCAAGCTCAGGTGAAAGAGTATTGTCAACTTAAAAATGTGTTGGGGGATACATTCAATCAGCAAAATTATTTTAGGGGTATGTGTGCATGCTATTTACTCAGTCATAGTCTGACTCTTTTTCGACCCCGTGAACTGTAGCCTGCCAGGCTCCCCTGTCCATGGAATTTTCTCAGGCAGGAATACTGGAATGGGTTGCCATTCCCTCCTCCAGGGGATCTTCCCAACCCAGCAGTCGAACCCACGTCTTCTGGGACTCCTGCATTGTCGGGCGGGTTCTTCACCGCTGAGCCACCTGGGAGCCCCATACATAACCAAAGAGTGTTCATAGAGCGCCCAGTTTGCTCACAGATGCTTCCATGTGATTACAGGAAGGAGGAGTGGTGTTTCTCAGTGAGCCGGATCTCTTTGGGGTGTTCAGTCAGCATTTCAGACTTAACATGTCCAAAACTGAGCCTGGATTCCCCCCACCCCCCAGCCCAACCTCAGCCTGCAAGTTCTGCGTGACTTCCACTTCCCCACATCCACCCTGCCAGTTAATGGCAGTTCCAGTCTTATCATCATCAGGCCCCCAGGCTGTTTGACTCAGCTCTTTCCCTCACACCTCATGTCCAAGAGTCAGCAAATCATGACTCTCTGCCTTGGGAATACCTGTGGAATGTAACTGCTTCTCATCAGCCCTGCTGCCTTCATGAGGCCCAGGCCAGGGACTGGCAGACTCTACCTGGGAAGGGCCAGATGGTAAATGTCCTAGGCTTTTCCGGCCATACAGCCTTTTGATGGCTTCTCAGCCCTGCGGCTGTCACAGAAGCAGCCCTGGACAGTCCGTCAGCCAGAGAGCGTGGCTGCGTTCCAGTGAACTTTGTGGATACTTAAATTTGAATTTCATATAATTCCCGTGTGCCATGAAATAGGCTTCTGAGTTTTTTCCTAACCACTTAAAAGTGTAGAAATCAGCTTGTGCAAAAACAGGTGGTGGGCCAGAATTAATCTGTGGGCCATAGTTTGCTGGCCCCTTGGTTTAAGCCATCCTTCATCTTGATAACTTCTTTCTTATTTGTCTTCCGGGTTCCATCCTTATTCCGCCACATATAGTCCAGAGGAGTCCTTTAAGAACTCATCAGGTCACATCCCTCCGCTGCCCAGACCCCCATGGCTCCCACTTCAGTCAGAGTAGAAGCCACAGTCCTCACTGGGCCTGGGAGGCCCTGCATGACCTCCCTGTACTCACCGCCTCTCCCCCCACTACCCCGATCCCCAGCCTCCGGAGCCTTGGCTCTGCTGGTTAAGCACATCGAGCAGGCGGCACCTCAGGACCTTTGCACAGGGCATTCCTCTGCATGGAGCCTTTCCTCTGATCTCTAAACCGCCCTTTTCTTAACCACCTTCAGGGCTTAGCTCAGCATCCTCTCGGGGAGATCTTTCTTGACCACTTTATGTGAAACTGCCGGCTCCCTTCACCTGCTGCTGCCTGTCCCGTTTATTTATTTATTGACGTGCTGTGCAGCATGTAGGATCTTAGTTTTCTTACCAGGGATCAAACCCATGTCTCCTATGGTGTATGCATGGAGTCTAAACCTCTGGAGGCCAAGGAAGTCCCTATAACTATCCGTGCTAAACTGTCATTTCCACATGGGCAAGGATTCCTGGCTGTCCTTGCAGGGCTGAACCCCCAGAGCCCTTGACAGTGCCTGGCGTGTAGTAGGTATTTAGGCACTATTCAGTCACTGCTTTTACAGTGAGTGAGTCTCAGTGTCCTCACCTGGAAGAGGGGAATAGTAGTAAAGGAGATAATTTGTGTCAGGACCTGCCTCCCGCCTGCACGTTGTGAGTATACAGGAGGTGTTAGCTGTTGCTGCTGCTGTGGGCATTAAGGCCGGCCACATGGGTCTCAGACTGGGTTGTCGCGCAAAACTGACCTGCCTAAGTCCGTCAGCCAGAGAGCGTGGCTGCGTTCCAGTGAACTTTGTGGATACTTAAATTTGAATTTCATATAATTCCCGTGTGCCATGAAATAGGCTTCTGAGTTTTTTCCTAACCACTTAAAAGTGTAGAAATCAGCTTGTGCAAAAACAGGTGGTGGGCCAGAATTAATCTGTGGGCCATAGTTTGCTGGCCCCTTGGTTTAAGCCATCCTTCATCTTGATAACTTCTTTCTTATTTGTCTTCCGGGTTCCATCCTTATTCCGCCACATATAGTCCAGAGGAGTCCTTTAAGAACTCATCAGGTCACATCCCTCCGCTGCCCAGACCCCCATGGCTCCCACTTCAGTCAGAGTAGAAGCCACAGTCCTCACTGGGCCTGGGAGGCCCTGCATGACCTCCCTGTACTCACCGCCTCTCCCCCCACTACCCCGATCCCCAGCCTCCGGAGCCTTGGCTCTGCTGGTTAAGCACATCGAGCAGGCGGCACCTCAGGACCTTTGCACAGGGCATTCCTCTGCATGGAGCCTTTCCTCTGATCTCTAAACCGCCCTTTTCTTAACCACCTTCAGGGCTTAGCTCAGCATCCTCTCGGGGAGATCTTTCTTGACCACTTTATGTGAAACTGCCGGCTCCCTTCACCTGCTGCTGCCTGTCCCGTTTATTTATTTATTGACGTGCTGTGCAGCATGTAGGATCTTAGTTTTCTTACCAGGGATCAAACCCATGTCTCCTATGGTGTATGCATGGAGTCTAAACCTCTGGAGGCCAAGGAAGTCCCTATAACTATCCGTGCTAAACTGTCATTTCCACATGGGCAAGGATTCCTGGCTGTCCTTGCAGGGCTGAACCCCCAGAGCCCTTGACAGTGCCTGGCGTGTAGTAGGTATTTAGGCACTATTCAGTCACTGCTTTTACAGTGAGTGAGTCTCAGTGTCCTCACCTGGAAGAGGGGAATAGTAGTAAGGAGATAATTTGTGTCAGGACCTGCCTCCCGCCTGCACGTTGTGAGTATACAGGAGGTGTTAGCTGTTGCTGCTGCTGTGGGCATTAAGGCCGGCCACATGGGTCTCAGACTGGGTTGTCGCGCAAAACTGACCTGCCTGCTCCACCTGGGGCTGGGCGTGCTGGGTGCAGGTTGGGAGTCAGCCTGGACGAGCGCCCCCTGCTGCTCAGCATGTGGTCAGCCTGCGTCCACAGGGCTCCAGCGTCTCCTCTTCCAGCTCCCTGGCCCGACTGCGCCTTCCTGCTGGAGATGCAGAGACCAGATGTGGTCACCAACCTTGCCCTGGCCAGGATGTGCAGGGTTGCAGATCTGGGCCGTCCTCCCAGGGTCTGGGGCCAGGGCCAGTCCTGGAGGACGAGCATTCAGTTCTAAGGAGCAAAAACAGGTGGGGCCCTGCCCCCGGAGCCTGTGACTCCTGAGCCTCTGCTGCCTTGTCTGTAAAGTGGGGTGACAGCCAGCTCGAGCTGGTGGAGGCTGGGTGCTGGCGCCCTGCTTGACGGCTGAGGGGGGTGCCAGGGACTGGGTAGGGAGTGACTTGGGGGTTGGCTGAGAATTTCGAGGGCATGTCAGTCAGTCAGGCCGTCTGTCTCTTGTGATAAGGGTTTGTGGTATCATCCAAAGGGCAAGAGCCTGTTTGAGGCAGCCCAGGGTGAGTTGGCCACCTCCATCTGTCGCTGGGAACTTTTGAAGCTGTGGGTGCCTGACTCTCCATCAGAGGTCCCTATTTTCTCATCTGCATTGTCCAGGTCAGGGTTCTTGAGGTGGGCTCTGTAGGTGGGCAGGATTCAGGGTCACTGGGCGGGGCCCTTTGCCACACCTGCAGAAACGAAGGCTGGTCTGACTGTGGTCTCTGCAGCTGCCCCACCCCCACAGCACTGGCTTTCCAAGCTCATTGGTGGCTTTAGCCTGTGGCAGAAAACTGCAAAACAGCTGCTGACCCTGCCTGCACCCCTCTGGGTGGTGTTGGGTGACAGGCCCTTTGCCTTGGCGTGGCCTGGCTAAGCAGGTGCCCGGAGTTGAACAGATCAGCCTCCTAAGGAGGCTGGAGAGGTGACTTGTTCCGCAGAATCCAGACCTCTAGAACTTGGCGTCAGCAAGGAGCAAGGTGCTTTCCACATAACCGGATCCTTTCTTTCTTTAGCATTTAGTCCTGTTCTCCAGAATGCAGATGGTTTCTTTTTTGTGTGTGAGGGTGGGCAGTGGGATTCTTTGGGCCCAAGCTGGCTGGCTCTGACCTAGTTCTGTGCCTCAGGCAAGAGCACCCCCTTTTCCCATTCCTGGTTTTCTGGGCTGCTTAGCTGGGGTTACAGTCTTTAGTGTACAGGCCCAGGTGATTGTGCAGGTAAAGATCTCAGCACAAGGTAAGCAAGCATCTGGTAGACCGTACCAGAGGCGGCACTGCCAATGAAATGGGCCCTCACAGTGAGCTCTGTCCAGGACGGCGCCCTCTGGAGGCCCCGGAGGCCTATAACTGCCCAGGAAGGGGTCTGAGCCGTGGGCACCAGTGGGCTGCTGGTCAAAGAGTGTGGTGGCCCTCTCGGGCCCCAGACCCAGAGTCCCGCTGTGCTGCTCCAGCTCCTTCATCTTGGGCCTTCTGTGGTCATAGCAACTGGCCGGGGCACCTGGGCGCCCAGAGAATGCCCTGCAAGGCTGGCTACTACTGGGCTACGGGGGGGCTCCGCCAGCTTCTGGCCTTGGATCCCAGAGCCCAGGGACATTGGCATTCAGACCCTGCCATTAATCGTCTGGCCAGCAGGGGCGGGAGGCAGGAGCTGGCCGCTTGAGGCCTTGGGAGTGGGTGGTCAGTCTCTTTGCCCTTCCTACCCTGGGTGACATTCCCCCCCTCCCCACTGCAGCACTTCAGGGAGGCTGTGCAGTGCCCCCAGGCACCTTGGAGAAATGGGGTCAAGAGCCGAAGCCACTGGGGAAGGAGGTATTTCTGGCCCAGCAGGTGCGTTGGCAGCTGAGCCCAAGGTCTTCTCAGCTGCCCTGGCAGGAGTAGTGGACTTCGATATTTCTGGAAAGTGGAAGGGAGAGGGAGCTGAAATCGCTGAGCCGCTGAGTCTAGGTGAACATGTTCAAGGCTCTGCGTTAGTGAATGGGGTAAGCCGGTCTGGCCCACGCTGCTCAGGGCCAGGCCTCCATCCATCCTTTGAGTGTGGCCACCCTTGTGCCCCATGTGGGGCCTGTGGGGCCTGTGGGGCCCGGGAGAGCCCAGGTTAGTGGCCCTGCCCACGGGGCCCTCTGCCCCTTTACCTGGAGTCGAGGCTGCACTGAGCAGGGCTTGTGCCCACCTCAGGCCTCTTGTGCCCCAGCCTCGGGAGCCACCCCTCCCCTCCCGACAGTCCTGCCTGCAGCACTGGCACTGGCTGGGATGTGCCAGGCTGCCCAGTACAAGGCGGCCTGGTCGAAGGGTCCTTCTCCAGCAGGCAGCCCCTGTGGGGTCCCCGAGAGCCTGCTCTAGACAGGGGGCCTGTGTCATTGCTGCCTGGGCGTCTCCCCAGGGCATGTGCCTGCTGGGGGCACAGCTCCAGAAGTCTGTGGTGGGCGTCTGGGGTCAGTGTACTGCTGCATGAGCTGGGAGCACCCCTCGGATCTCGGCTTCCCCATCTGTGAGATGGAGTTAATGGCGCCTGCTCCCTCGGCCGCCCTGGGGACTGTAAAGGGGGGTGAGGAGAGGTGTCTGGGTAGCAGCTCGGTTCTTACTCACTCCTGTCGGGAGGGTTCCCTTGTGAGACACACTGAGCCGGGAGGTGATGAGGGTGACCTGGAGTCCACGCTCTCAGGCTTGGGCCTCGGATGTAGACTGCCTTGGGGTCCCTGGGTCTTGTTTACATCCGGGAGGGGCCAGAGGGACACTGGGCCCAGCTGTGTTAATGAAAATGGGGAAACGGAAGCTAGAGTGGGGCCCGGCTTCGGGCTCGGGAGCCCTCCTGGGCACTGGTGCCCCACCCTGGGTGGCAGCTCCCACGGGGTAAAGCAGCAGTTGTAGACTCGTCCACCCCAGGCTTAGGTGGTGCCTCCCCTCCTGCCACCCTCCTGCTTGGTGCTTCTCCCTTCTGAGGCCCAGGTCAGAACCTCAGAGTCCCTCCCTTCTCACCCCCACATCCAGACCCTCAGCACATGGTCGCTTCCGTCTTCGTGGCCTGTCCACTTCTTACTCCCTCATGGCCACCTCCCTGCTCCTGCCCCCATCACTGCCTCTGCCCTGGTCTCTCTCTTTGCAGGGTGCCTCTCAGCAAGTGAATCAGGTCACCCGCTCCCCTGCTCAAGACCCCTCCGTGGCTCCCGCCTGCGTCAGTGATAGCCACAGTCCCCCCTGTGGCCCGCAGTGCCCGTGCCTTCGCTCTCCCTGCTGTGATCAGGCCCCTCACTCCCCATTCATGCCTTCCTGCCCTCCCCCTCCCCACTCTGCTTCGGCCACCGGCTCTGCTGCTTGCATTGTATTGGTCAGGGACATATTAATACGGCTTTTGTTGTCAGTTATTGATCAGAGACAGATGAGCATCACTTACGTAACAGGTCACCAGCCACAGGCGTTAGTTTTTGCAAAAACCCCTCGGTCAGCAATGCGTTAGATATGCTGGTGCAGCCTCAGGGCCTTTGCACTTGCTGTTCTCTCTGCCTGGAATGCTTGTCTACGTGCTGTGTGCATGGTGTGTCCCCACTTCCACTGGCCGGCCTCCTGACAGCTCTGAAGTGGCCATCCTCCCCGCTCCTGACTCCCCCACTCCACCCCCGTTCTCTGTTTTTCTCCACAACTCGTGGTTTAAAACATGGCACTGTTGATCATCTGTCTCCCTGTCCCCTGCCCTCTCCAGAACGCATGCAGCTCCTGTGAAGGCGGGGATTCGGTTTTGGCCACGGCAGTGCCCGCGGGACGTGGGGAGGCAGGAAAGGGTACGCGAGCGAAGGGATGAGCGTGAGGTGGTGGCTCCCCGAGGTCACCTGGCTGGTGAGTGGGAGAACAGTTAGTGCACATTCTCCTGATCCCATCCTGCCGTGGAAGGAGGTACCCGCGTCATCCACCCGGAGCGCCGGCTGCTGCGAGCACCCTTCGGGCCGCGGCCGCAAGAGGGCAGTGGAGAGCACGGCAGCGCCCGCGGCTGCTGACTCCGGAGCGCTGGTGCTGAGCTAGCGCAGCGACGCCTGCGGCCGCCCCGCCTCCGCCGTCCGCACGTGTCTTGCTATTGTTAGGGTTCGGGCTCAATGTCACCAGCTCTCGCACCACCCCGCTGACCTTGGTGTGGTCGGGCCCCTTCAGGGTCATCGTCAGGTTTTGGAGGAGAGGCCTGGCACCCCGTGTGTCTGCCACTTGTATTTTGCTAGTATCGGTCTGATAACATTCACTTTTCTGTGAGAGTTATTCTAGACTGGACGTGTTTGTGTGCTTTCCCAGGGAGGCCCTCCCTGCCCACTCTGTCTAAAATGGCTGTCCTCCCCACTCCTGATGCCCCCTTCTCTGGTTTCCCCTCGTTTCTTGGTATAGAGTTTGCCAGTGTTGTCTGTTCCTGCCCGCCCCCCGCCCCCCAAGCACATACAGACTAGAATGGTGGTGGTGGTCACCTGTAAGCCTTAGAATAACCCTGTGAGACAGCAGGTGAGGGCGGCCCACTTGGTAGCTGAGAAGATGGGCCCTCAGAGAGGTTGGGTAACTTTCCCAGCGCACACAGCCCGAAAACGGGTGAGTCTTTTTGACCTCAGCGCCTCCTTGTGAGGGGCTGCTGGGCCTGTGGTGCTGCCTGCAGGCAGGGTGTGTGGAGCCTGTCAGCGGGGAGCCCCTTCTGTGTTGGGGGTGCTGGTGAAGGAAAATGGAGGGTTCCCTTGGAGCCAGAGCAGGCTCATTGCCGACCCTTTCCTTCAGTCAGTGGTGCCCCAGAGCCTGGGAGGAGGGTCTGGCCGCCAGAATGCTGGTTCCTGCAGGGTCGGGGGAGCTGGGAGGTGGCCTGCAGGCCTCACAGAGGCCTCCTTGGAATGAGGCTGGGGAGAGCTCCCTGCAGCAGCTCCTGCTCTGGGGTCTGGTGTGGTGGGCAGGGCCCCCCACCTCCCCAAGTGTGGTGACCGAGGGATGAGGGAAAGGCCTTGGCTCAGAGGCTGGTGGGGAGAGGGTTTTAAGCCCCAGCTCTGTGGCCTTGGGCAGGGGCCCTCCCGTAGGTGTTTCCAGAGCACAGCTCTTCCCAGACTGTATTCTAGGTGCCCGGGGAAGGGCTGAGGACAGGACAGTCCCTGCCCCCTGGAGCTGACCATCCAGTGGGAGGCAGATGGTAAATGTCTGCGTTGCTATTTTAAGTTGATGGTCAGGAGGGACCTTGCTGAGGCTGCGAGGGAGAGTCCCGTGGGGTCTGGGGGAGAGAGAGCTGCATGTGCAAAGGCCCCAAGCCTGTCCTGCTCTCAGGCCCGGTTTCCTCATCAGCCACATGGGGACAGCCCCGGGAGCCTTGCTTCCCTGAGGCTCTGGCCCTCGAGCTAGCTTGAAACAGGTGCTCAGGGAGTGGGTGCCCCTCTTTCTACAGTGGCAGCCTTGACCAGCGGCATCTGCCCATTTCCCCGAAGGCGGGGAAAATGGTGGGCCCCACTGCCTGGCAGTGTCTCTGGGTTCTCCCCTGGGGTGGGGCAAGTCCGCAGCCTCCCCCCGCCCCCACCCCTCCTGCAGGGTGGGCAGCACCCTGCCCCTTGTCCGACCCTCCCCTCCCACCAGCCCTGACCTTGTGCTCCCACGAGTCGCTGTTGGCTGGAGCCCAGAGCCTGGGGCCTCTGAGCGAGAATTCCTCCCTGGCTGGGTGATGCCATCGCTGAGCTTGTCCCCTGTGCCCCAGGCCAGACTCCTGCCCTGCCCTTGTCCTCTGCGTGGCCATGGTGCCCGAGGCTTTGGGGCCACACCCCCTGCCTCACCAGTGCCCAGACTTCAGGTCAGCCTGATGGGCTTTGTTTCATTCATCCTTCGAGCTCTCGCCCTGTTCCATGTCCCCCCAGCCCCTTTCCTCCATGAGGATAGGAGGAGACGCCCCCCCTTCAGGAACTTTTGCCACCCACTCCTCCCTGCCCGTCGCCTGCCTTCTCCCGTGGTGGGGAAGTCCTGCGCCGGCTGCCTTCTCTCCTGTGCTCAGGATCTCTGCTCAGCAGCCGCTTGGGCCACCTCACCCCAGTCCTGGGCCCCCACCCAGGCTGGCTTCAGGCCCGGACACGGGTGTGTATGTGACAAGTATGGGGGTGAGCGCGTGCTTGGCACAGAGCAGAGGGTGGGGAGGGGTGCAGTGAGGGGTAACTCAGGAGCTGAAGATTGGAAGTGCGTGGTGGGGTTCCCCGCATTTAGGCCCTCAGTCTGGGTGGGGCGGGGTCATGGGGAGGCTCTGCTGCTCCTTGCCTCTTACCTTTTCTTTTTCCGGGTAATTAAAACTGGTTTATATGCTCACCACCCCCCACCCCCGAAAAAACCCTACTTTATTGAGGTGAATTTTGCAGCAGTTAACCATTAAAAAATAAGTGGTTCGGCAGCATTGAGTACACTCGCAGCGCTGGGCAGCCTCTGTCTCACTGCACAGCTTTCTCATCACCCCAGGAGGAGACAGGCCCCCATTAGCTGGCGTTCCCCGCCCCCCCCCCCACCAGGCTGTTGTGTGTCTGCTCCATTTACCT
>SJYC01019299.1:0-32871 GCA_006408675.1 Madoqua kirkii | reverse complement strand
GGGGGCCAGGGAGGTGGGGGCCAAGGTCTCAGGATTGGCTGAGGGTGCTTGGTGGAAGCTTCTCCATTTCCAGACCCTTTACACATTTAGAGCGAGGCTCTCTGCACCGGGAACCCCGGAATCTGTCACCTTCTCTGGGAACATGAACGCACGAGGAAACTAATCCAGAGTGTAGATGTGTATAAGAGACAGTTGCAGACCTTTCTGGGGTGGAGGTTTGGGGACAGGACATGAGAAAGGAGGACACAACCAGCACAGTGGCCCTGAGCTGGGCCGCCCCCTCCCCAGCAGGCCGGGGGCCTTGCGTGCTGCGCCCCGGCCCCCGGGGGGCTTACCTCCACGAGGGCGCCGCTGCTCCTTGCAGCCTGGGTGCGGCCACGGCAGTGGCAGTGGTGGCGGCAGCTGCAGCGGCGGCCGCTGGGAGGGGTGGCCTCTGTCCCCGCCGCCCCTCCCGCCGCCCCGCTTCCTTTCCCAGCAGCCAGTCGGGGCTCCTAGGGCCCACTGTCTCCTCCCTGGCCCTGGTCTGGTGCCCGGCTTGGGGGAGAGGGTAGGATTTCAGCCCTCCCCCAGCAGCTGGCCAGCCGGGAGAGGGCCTGGTTGTATTTTGAGCTGTTGAGTGGTTCAGCAGGAACTCGGAGGCCTGCTCTCCCAGTAGACGCGTTGCAGCCCTCCTGCAGACCACACGGGTCCCGAAGACGTGGGTGTTGCCTGCTGGGGGCCCGGCCGCTGTTACTGTGCCTGCAGCCCCAGGGCCGCAGGCCCTCTGCCCGCTCAGGGACCTGCTGTCACTGCCCGTTCTGGCACATCTCACCTGTGCCCCTCCCCTCTCCCAGGAGTCCCCTGGGTGGGGCTAGTTGCTTGGGGGTCACAAGCAGCCCCCTCCTCCCGGCCCTTCTGTCTGACTGTGTCATCTGTGTGACTCCGAGGCATTCAGTGACCTGTCCCAGGTGATGGCAGGCTCCTGCTCTAGCACGGTAACAAGAACGCTGCCAGCAGTTCTTGGGCTCTGGACTCTCCTGCCCTCGGTCCGTGATGAGGGACAGGTGGAGCATGGGTGGACACACAGCCATCCCTGGCTGGCACGGGAGCCAGGATCTGAACCCAGGCCCATCCCCTTTCCGTCCTTGCAGGCCCTCGGGGTCTCCTCACATCCTGAGGTTTTGGGGTACGTCTGGTCTATTAGGCACCACGCCAGCCCCTCAAGGCACACACCTTCCTACCCGCCCCCAGGCTAGAGCTGAGAGAAGCCTGGGATCAGTCCTGTGTGCCACCTGCCGAGCTCCTGCCTCTCCTACTGGCAGTGGAGGGTGTCACAGAGGAACCCTTTCCCTGGGGCGGGGAGGGGGCAGTCCCTGGGTGGGTGGGTGTGCCCTCAGAGAGCCTTGTTCAGGGCCCTGCCCTGGGTTCCAAGTTCTACTCCTTTTCTCCATGCTGCCTCCGACGAGGGCCTACCAGGCGGGAAGGGCTGACTTGGGGTCAGACCCAGTCCTGACTGGGTGTCTGATAAGATCCGCATCAAGCCCTGCCCTGGGGCCCTCAGACCTTTCATGACAGGCTGGGCCGCTCCGCCTCACTCCCGCTGCCCCAGGTCAGCACCTTTCACTGCTGGCTGGCATGCCTTCTGACTGCCTGCTTAGGGTGGGTGGGTCAGACCCCTCTCGGAGCCCTGTCCCTCCCAGCATTGACCCTGTGCTCCCCTGCTTGGGGTCAGAGACTGGGGGGTGCCTGGGATGTCTGCTCTGGGCTCTGAGGGCTCAGAGCCTGGACAAAGATGCTGTGCTGGGCTGGTGTGGTGGAAGGACTGCCCTGGTGGTGGCCTTGAACAGGGCCTGGGTGGGCCTGATGAGAAGCAGGCGGGGTGGGGGCCAGGGAGGTGGGGGCCAAGGTCTCAGGATTGGCTGAGGGTGCTTGGTGGAAGCTTCTCCATTTCCAGACCCTTTACACATTTAGAGCGAGGCTCTCTGCACCGGGAACCCCGGAATCTGTCACCTTCTCTGGGAACATGAACGCACGAGGAAACTAATCCAGAGTGTCCCTTGCAGCTCAGAAGGGGAAATGAATGATCTATCTCATGGATTCTCAGAATAGCTGGGATTTCTCCAAGCCCAGGGAGCTCGGAGGGCTGCCCGCTGACCTCTCCCCCTCCTCCTGGTGGACTGGCCCTTGCTCTGCACTGGGCTGGGACCCGCCTCCGTGCCCATCCTGGGTATCTCCCTGCCGTGATGTTGGGGGGCCATGTCCACTGGAAAGACTTATAGTCGGAACCCCCAGGCCTGGGGGGCCTGCTCCCAGGTTCCCCCGCCCCGGGAGGTCTGCGGTGTGGCTCCTGGGGGACTCCGGTGGGGCAGTTTTATATTTAGCTGGGTCATGGCTGCTGGGCCACTCAGGTTACATCTGCACAGAAGCTGGCAGTGCCAGGGCAGGCACGGGCTTCCTTCCAGCACCGCGGCAGAATTTGATCGCGCCGGCCCGGCCCAGAGCGCTTCGTGTGGGGAGGTCTGTGGTGGGGGCTGACGGCCGGCAGCTGGGGACTCTGGCTGCTGTGGGCAGAGCGGGGAGGCATGGACCTGAGCGTGAGCCTGGCGGCCCGGACAGCAGCCAGGGGCTCGGCCCCGGCTTTGGCCTCAACGGCCTCCCCCGGCCTGCGCCCCCCAAAGCGACCAAGAAACCTAAAAAGGCGGTTCTCTTCTTTGAGGTGGAGATTCTGGATGCCAAGACCCGGGAGAAGCTGTGCTTCCTGGACAAGGTAGGACTGGCCGTGGCGCCAGCTTCGTGGGCCCGAGGGTGCTGGGCCTGGGACCCCTCCTTTCCTGGGCTCTTGGCCCCTGGGGAGATGGATATGCCCCTCCGCCTGTGTCCTGACAGCTGCCCCCTGCCCTTCAGGGTGTGCAGGACGGGTGTGTCCCTGCGCCTGCCTCTGCCGGTCGGCCCCTTGGGGCAAAGCGCCCTGTTCCCTGGGTGTGGTCCGGAGCTGACCTCATGGTGCGTGAGGAGGCCGCGCAGCTTCAGTGGACCCTGCAGGGCTCTGGGGCCTGGGAGGGAGGTGGGGTTCTGAGACCTGCCCCCTTCTGAAGCCAGTCCAGGGGAGCGGGGTGGTCCCATCCCAGGGAGGTCTGGAAAAGACGAGGGCCTTCACTTGGGGAGGAGCTGTGGGTAGGGTGGAGAGGAGGGGCAAGGCAGGCTTGGCTTCCGTGCTCACACCATCCCCTAGCTGGTCCAGAGGCGTCCTGGCTGCCTGGTTAAAATGGCCTTCTGGACCATGGCTGTGGTGTGGGCTGGATGGGTTGGGGCCCCCGGTCCCCAACCCTCCTCCTCCCATAGCATTTGCTTAGGATCCCAGCTCATCCCACCTCACCAAGAGAGATCCTGGGCCCCTGGCTCTCCAAACTCCCTGCTACAACTGACTTGTCTTCGGCCTGTTCTTCCCCCAGGTGGAGCCCCAAGCCACCATTGCCGAGATCAAGAACCTTTTCACCAAGACTCGTAAGTCCAGGGCCCAGACACACGCCCCGTGACCCCTCTAGGCAGGGGCCTCTAGGTGGGACCCCATCCTGCCTGCCTCTCTCTCAAGGGCCTGCAGGGATGCCCCTGGTGTGGCCCAAGCCTCTCGGGCTGGCCTGGGGCCGCCGCCCCCGTGTGGCCACCCGCAGGAACGCCCTTGCAGGGCTTCCGGAAGGACAACATCCCGCTCTTCCTGCGTTTCTGGTCTGTGTCCCGGAGCCACACCAGGGCCCAGAGGAGCCCACTTGGCCGTGTGCCATGACACCCTACTCTCCCTACAGACCCGCAGTGGTACCCCGCCCGCCAGTCCCTCCGCCTGGACCCCAGTGAGTACAGCTGTCTGCTGGGCTGCCCCCGGGCTCCAGGGTGGCCGTGGGCTTAGGCCCAGCAGCCGCTGAGCCCTGGCCCCACTCCTCAGAGGGCAAGTCCCTGAAGGATGAGGATGTCCTGCAGAAGCTGCCCGTGGGCACCACGGCCACACTCTACTTCCGGGACCTGGGGGCCCAGATCAGCTGGGTGACGGTGAGTGCTGAGCCCTCCTCCCCTGCAGGCTCGCCTGCCCGCGCCCCCGGGTGACTCGCCATCCCCTCCCCAGGTCTTCCTGACAGAGTACGCCGGGCCCCTCTTCATCTACCTGCTCTTCTACTTCCGGGTGCCCTTCATCTACGGCCACAAATACGACTTCACGTCCAGTCGCCACACGGTGGTGCAGTGAGTGGGGCTGGCTGGGAGGAGGAGTGGGGTGGGGGGCCCGCCGGACCCGCCCCGCTGAGCTGGCTCCCCGCCCCCAGCCTCGCCTGCATCTGCCACTCATTCCACTACATCAAGCGGCTGCTGGAGACGCTCTTCGTGCACCGCTTCTCCCACGGCACCATGCCCTTGCGTAACATCTTCAAGGTGAGCCCCCAGCTGCCCATCGGCCCAAGGCCCTTCCGCCCCGCCCTCCCTGGTGCCCCTCACCTGGGTCCTGCCCTCCACGGGGCTTCCGTCCCGCCCCACTCTTTCAGAACTGCACCTACTACTGGGGCTTCGCTGCGTGGATGGCCTATTACATCAACCACCCTCTCTACACACCCCCCAGTAAGTGGCCGGGGACCCTGCTCCCCCTGTGAGCACCCGCCATCCAGGCTCTCCCCTCACGGGCCTCTCCTCTCGGCTTCCTTTTCAGCCTACGGAGCTCAGCAGGTTAAACTGGCGCTTGCCATCTTTGTGGTAAGCAGGCCAGGATGGACAGTGGGGACGGGGGATTCCGGGGGGACAGGGGTGGGCTCCGAGCTGACCCAGTCTCTCTCTCAGATCTGCCAGCTCGGCAACTTCTCCATCCACATGGCTCTGCGGGACCTGCGGCCAGCTGGTGAGTGGCCGGCCCGGGCAGGAGTGGCTGCTGGAGCAGGCCGGCCCGGGGTGCTGACTGCTCCTGCCTCGTCCTCCCAGGCTCTAAGACCAGGAAGATCCCATACCCCACCAAGAACCCCTTCACCTGGCTCTTCCTGCTGGTGTCCTGCCCCAACTACACCTATGAGGTGGGGGTCTGTGCTGGGCTTGGGGTCCCGTGGGGAGGGCTAGCTTTGATGGGGGGCGCGGTCCTGGCTCTTTAGCTGCTTTTGCAGTTTGAACTTTAACATTTGGCGAGGGAAATTCTGGCCTTTTGGGGGCCTAGGGTGGGCGGTTGTCAGGCTGGGCAGCTTCACCGTGCAGCCCCCACTTCACTCCTGGCTGCTCCAGCACTGGAGGTCGGTTGCCATCCCCTTCCTAGCAGGCGGCCCCGAGGGTGGGCGAGGCCTCAGCAGAACACCCCTGCCCGCCCTCACTTGGCTGTTCTGCCCACAGGTGGGGTCCTGGATTGGCTTTGCCATCATGACCCAGTGTCTCCCAGGTGAGCCCAAGGCCTCGTCCTTCCTGGGGGGGCCCCACCGGTCCCTGCCGCGTGCAGCCCGCTCTTCCTGACTTCTCGGTTCTGCCCCACAGTGGCCCTCTTCTCCCTGGTGGGCTTCACCCAGATGACCATCTGGGCTAAAGGCAAGCACCGCAGCTACCTGAAGGAGTTCCGGGACTACCCGCCCCTGCGCATGCCCATCATCCCCTTCCTGCTCTGAAGAGGCTCCCCGCACCTGGGCTCAGCCAGGCCCAGCTTCCGTCCCGCCCCCCACTCCTGGAGGAAGAGTGGCGCCCACTGCTCTCCAGGGTCTGGAATAAAACCTGCCTGCCTGGCTGGACTCAGACTTGGCCTTCTTTCTTTGTGGGGGTTGGTTCAGGGACCAGCACACCACAGGCAGGCGGAACTTGGGCCAAGGGGCCTGGAGGCTTTTATTTCTTGACTGGTCCACAGAGTGGTGGGCGGGTTCGCTACAGGGCAACCTCGGGGGCCACCTCGCCGGGCGCCAGGCCTTTGGCCATGTCCGCTTCCCTCTGCTCCCGTCTCTTCTTCCGCTGGAGCAGCCGCCGCTCCCGCTCAAACTCCTTCATGCGCTTCACATAGCTGCAGGCAGAGCACAAGGAGGGGTGTCAGGACACAACCGTCCGTGGCCCGGGAGCTGATGGGCCTGGCGGGGGGTGGTCTCCCCAGGTAGGGAAGACCCGTGTGCCTATGGTTTAGGTCTGCGGTCGGCCCCCTCCCTTGACACCACTGAGCCCAGAGCAAGGACTGGGCTCCCTCCCACCTGAAACCGGGCTGGGCCACTCCTCCAGGCCCGCCCACCCAACAGCCCCTCGGCTGCCTCGGTCTGCTAAGGGGGCCCTGGCTAGAATCTGGGTGTGAGCTCACGGTCCTCTGCCTCCAGAGTGCCGGGCCAGGGCCCCGCGGGGTTGGGGTTCTGTGGGGCTCACTCGAGGTGCTCGCAGTAGTCCCAGTCGTGCTGCTCGTGCTTGCAGGCCAGGAAGTTGGGGAAGCTGTCGCGCTTGCACTTGAGAAACCGGATGAGGTAGTGGGCGCAGTAGTCCCGTTGCTGGAGCACCAGCTGGGCGTCGTTCATCTCCTGCTGAGTGGCCACCATCTCTGCGGGTGGAGGGGGAACCGGGGAGGCTCAGCCAGGGTGGGAGGATCCTTCTGGTTTGTACAGAAACAACAAGGGCAGAGTCCCTCTCCTGCCGTCAACACCCACAGGAGATTCTTGCCGCTCCACCCCCGGGCTCACTCTGCAGACAGTCCTACCAGCAGAGCCTGCGCTCCCCTCTGCTGGGCACAGCCCGGTGTGTGTGAGTATATGAGTGTGTGTGGGGGGAGGCGGGGAGGCTGCCTGCGGGGCTCGAATCCCAGCTCTGCCTTTGTTGGAGCTGTAACTTCTCAGCCTCTTCTCCTACTGCATAGACTTGGCTCCTAAGAGAGCTGAGCAACTACGTGTAAAGTGCTGAAGTGCCCGCCCCTGGAGAGCTGAACTAATAAATGACCCTCGGGCCCTGCGGCCCCCCGCACCCGGAAAATCTGACCCAGAGGCAATCAACCTTCATTCACCTGGGGCTGGTTTGGGGCCCTAAGAAACGGTAGGCACACACCCCAGCCTGTGCCCGGTGTGCTGATCCTGAGCTCTGCGCCCTCTGGCAGGGGCCGCTCAGGACCAGCCTTCCTGCATCAAGGGAACCACTCTCCAGCTTACACCAGCATCTTTCTTGTCCCAGAAGGTCCTCACAAGTAGCATCACAAAGTCTTTATTGCTGTTGCTACTGCTAAGACGCTTCAGTCGTGTCCGACTCTGTGCGACTCCAAAGACGGCAGCCCGTCAGGCTCCCCTGTCCCTGGGATTTCCTGGCAAGAAAACTGGAGTGGGTTGCCATTTCCTTCTCCAGTGCATAAAAGTGAAAGTGAAGTCGCTCAGTCGTGTCCAACTCTTCGTGACCCCATGGACTGCAGCCTACCAGGCTCCTGTGTCCATGGGATTTTCCAGGCAAGAGTATTGGAGTGGGGTGCCATTGCCTTCTCCACTGCTTACCTGCAGTCCACTTCCACTGGCTCCTCTCCTCTCTGCTTCCCAGCCGAGTTTCTGTCTCACTCTGGCCCAGGGTCTGCAACCCACTAGTGTCCACACCCCACTCCAGCAATGCCCACACGCTGGCTCTTGGCAGAGCCACTCGGGACCCCAGGGCACCGTCCTTCCTCAGCTTCTTGCTTGCTTCTTTCTCAAAAACATTCTTTTCCCATGGCCCTCATCTCCACCATACTCTCCCCAGGTTTCCTCCCATCTCTATGGCTGTCCATACATTTTCTGCCCAAGCCTGAAGTGATGGCTTCTGGTGGTTCCTGCTAAGAGCTCTCTGCTCATTCTAATTCGTGGCTTTGGTCTCCAATCTGTAACCTAGACCCCATCTTGGGCCCTCCACCCTCAACTCGTCTGAGCCCCAGGCCTCGTGTCCATCTGCAGCCCTGGATGGTTTCCATGTCAGTGTGCTGCCACTCATACCAGATGCTTCGGCATAATCGGCCAGCAGCCAGAATTCCTGGAGCACCCACTGGGTGCTAGGTGCTGGGGACCCACAGGGGAACATGCTATGCAAGAATGGATCCCCGCTCTGGGAGGGACACACTGAACAAACAGAGCGAAATGTTGTAGGATGCTTGGCAATGCTCAGTATTGCACGTGTGCACACATGCTCAGTTGTGTCTGATTGTGACCCCAAGGACTTCTCTGTCTATGGGATTCTCCATGCAAGAATACCGGAGTCAGCTGCTATGCCGTCTTCCAGGGGATCTCCCCAGGGATTGGTGGTAACCCATTTCTCTCATGTCTCCTGCGTTGGCAGGCAGGTTCTTTACCACCAGTGCCCCCTGGGTAGCCTGGACATGTACGCTAATGGCTGATTCACGTTGTACAGCAGAAACCAACACTGGAAAGCAATGATGCTCCAAGTAAAAACAAAGCAAAACTCCAGCCCTGGCTCACGAAAGCCCTTTGAAACCAGGGTATGAGCAGAGATCCCCAGGGTGGGGTGGGAGTGAGTGGAGACAGAAGGCAGTGGTGATTAACACTGGGCATTTACAAGGCAGGGAGTTGGGAGGGAGTTGTTGGGTCTTGGAACCATGTGAAGAGGAGCCCCCAGGAAGGGCCGTGTCTGCTGCTGCTGTAATGGAGTTAAAACTAAGAATCTGACAATGGGGTTTTGCAACACAGCAGAGTGGGGTGGGGAGGAAGCCTGACCAGAGCCCTGTCAGTGAAGTGGGGGGAGACAGCTGGATGGGAGGTGGAGCAGGAGGATATTTTAAAAACAGCAGAAATAACAGTGTATTTGCATGCTGACGGGAAGACCAATGTCCAATGCGGAGAGACTGGTTGGGACAGTGCTTGGGTGCGTGAGAGGATGGGATGAAGGGCATCAGAGTTCAGCTGGAGCAGAGGTTTAGCTGAAGCTGGGGCAGGCTGAGTAACGGGAGAGAAGGTGGAGTCCAGCAGGAAGCAGGCATGAAGGGAGCCCAGGAGTGTTTTGGCTGCATCTGTTTTCTTAAAATATTCTGGCTGTGCCTTGTGGCATGTGGGATCTTAGTTCCCCAACCCGGGATTGAACCTTTGTTCTCTGCATTAGAAGTGCAGAGTCTTGACTGCTGGCATGTCCGAGAAGTCCCCGCCTCTGTTTTCTTAAGAGGATGTCAAGTGACAAGCTGAAAGGAGATGCTGGAGTCTGAGATGGTCTGACATTGTGGTCAAGGGGGCAGCAAGAGAGTGCAAAGGCCAGGGCATGTGACAAAACCAGTAGCACGAGGGGACCAGTGGGGGAGCAATCGGGAGACCAGTCAGGGATAATGAGTGTTTTTCTCCCATGATGTTCAGCTGCACAGGGACAGGAGCCAAGGAGAGATGGCCTTAACCAGGGCTCTTGTTAAGCCAGAGAGAGGGGGCAGGGTGGGGGTGGCTTTGGTTGTCTGCAAAACATTAAGGGAAAGAAGGGTGTGTGGAGCAGTGGGAAAGGCTGATATGGAGGTGGGCGTACTGATGGACTGCGGGTTCCGCTGGGCCTGAAGGGACTACCAGGAATCGAGACACTAGAGAAGTGTGCCCTTCAACGTCGTCCTAAATCCAAACCTCTCTACATTCACCCGGTTCCCTTAGGGGTCTCCCTGTCTCCAAGTCATCGCCCACCAGGCAGCCAACAACGTGACCTTTCGACAAAGCAAATCTGGTCGCGTGGCTCCTCAGCTTAGAAGCACCAAGGGGAGAGCCCCTCTCCTTAGTCTTGGTGTGGTCAGCTCTTTGCAACCCCCTCACTCTCGCTTCCAGTTACAACCCCCTGGAAGCCCGCCTTGATACTCCCGGGCAACATCATGAAGACCCGCCAGGTTCCACGGTCTCCCCTACACGACAGTGAGTTCTCTTTAGTCAGTGCCTGCTGTATCCTCGGTGCCCAAACTGGCTTGGTCCAGGACTGGCGCTCAGTATATGTCTGTGATATTAACTCACTTAAAAAAAGTGCAGGACAGCTTGTGCGGCGTGAGTTCCCCCCAGCCCCCGCTTGTGTTTTCCCGGGCATACCTAAAAAGAGCAGTGACATCTACCCAGAGGTACAGTGAGCACATCTCTTCCGTGATAAACTCTCCCATGGCTCCCCGCTCAATCCAGGACTAAGTCCAGGTTCGGTCGCCTCATTAGACCGCATCACTGCTCTCTTGCCCCCTAGGCTTTTTGTTCAAACAAAAATGCCCCCTCTGCCTGCAATGCCTCCACACTCCGGCAAGGTCACGAACATCCTCTGAATTCCTCCGGGCCGAGGTCAGGGCTGAACCCAGACACAGCGCACGATGCTCGAGCCGAGCAGTGGAGACTCCGAGGTTCAAGGGTTCCCGCACCCGTGCCCCACTCCCGCCGGCCGCTTCTGCGCACTGGGCCTCACCGCGTTCCTTGCGCTCGGGGAAGCCGTAGTCGGGCGGGAAAGTGGGCATCCGCAGGGGATCGGGCTCCACCGAGGCATCGCCCAGGTATCTCCGGGCCAGGTGAGCCCCCATGGCTGCTGTCACCACAAGTTGCAGCGGCAGCCGGGGTCACCTAATTCCTACCCGGAAGCATTCCCCCTAGGCCAGCTACGGCTTCCGGGTTGCTTGCGTCGCCGCAGGGATCATAGAGATGAATGATTCCAGAGGCATTCAGGTGACTTTGGGGCCTCCTAGCGGCCGGGAGGGGACAGCAAGGCGCGCAACCCCCTACTCTGGCTACCGCCAGAGGGAGCCTCCCTGCCTCGGAAAATATATCTGGGCTGGGGAACGGTGGACGACAGGAGCCTGGGGTCTCCTCTCCCCTCGCTGGGCTCCACTGGTCTACTGCAGCTAGAGTACAAAGGAAAAATATATTTTATATCATAATTTTAAAAAGTTTTATTCTAAAACATTCAAAGTTTTCATAAGCGCTTGCACAGTTGCTGATGATATAATTAGTGAATATAAAAGGTTTAAAATTACTTGAATATTTTAATTTAAATAAGCAAATAAAAGTTATTTACCAATACACTATAAACTGAGTTTAAAAAAAATACTTTTATTTATTTGGCTGTGCCAGGTCCTAGTTGCAGCATGCGGGATCTAATTCCCTGACCAGGGAACAAACCCAGGGCCCCTGCATTGGGAACACAGTCTTAGCCACTGGACCATTAGGGAAGTTCCTATTAAACTGAGCTTTTAATAAACCCTACTGAATACTTTGTGAAAATGAAGGAAGTTGTGATTCTAGTATTCCTCTACTTGCCACTGTAAAGAATTGGTATTACATTTCACATCTGTTAGGTTAGCGCTTCTATATGTGTGTATATTTAAAATACTTTTTAATTTTAACTTTAAAATACTTTTAAATATACACGCATATATTTTTTGTATATATATTATACAAACGTACACACACACACACACACATATTGCTTAATACTTCTTGGCCAAATACTGCCTCCATGTGCAGCTGTAACAAATGCAAATGTTGTGTTAATTTGTTACTATCTCTGGAATCTCAGCACAAGATTGGAACACAAAGGAAAAAATTTTCACTGGATGCTTGTCAGTGTTGGGAAATGATACTTGGCTGTGCAAGATTACATTTCATTTGACAAGGTGCTGTGGGTTGAACTATTTTCCACCCTCTGATCCCCCACCTCCCACCAAATATATGTTGAAGTCTTAACCACGGGGAAGCTGCGAATGTGATCTTACTTGAAAACAGAGTTTTGCAGATGTAATCAAGTTAAGATGTGGTCATGCCAGACTCGGGAGGGTCCTAATGACCGATGCCCTTCTTATAAAAGGGAAGTGTTTTAAATAGTAAGTTTATGCATTATTTCTGGCGGTGCAGGGTCTTACTTGCTGCGGGCTTTTTCTCTAGTTGCAGCAGTTGTGGCGCACCGACTTCTCACTGCTGTGGCTTCTCTTGTTTCGGAGCACAGGCTGTAGGGGGCACGGGCTTCAATAGCTGCAGCTCTAAGCCTCTGGAGCACAGGTTCAGTAGTTGTGGTATATAGGCTTAGTTGTTCCTCAGCATGTGGGATCTTCCTGGACCAGGGATCGAACCCACGTCTCCTGCTTGACAGGGGGATTCTTTACCACTGAGCCACCAAGGAAGCCCTAAGAGTGAAATGTGGAAGCAGACCCACACCCAGAGCATCATGTGATGCTGGAGGCAGAGGCTGGAGGGATGCATCGACAAGCCTGTGAACACCAAGGGTCCCACGCCAGGGAGGCTCTTCCCCCAGAGCCTTGCGAGTGAGCACGGCCCTGCTCACACCTTGTTTAGGACTGTCAGCCTCCCGAACTCTGCGACTATACTTTTTTCTTGTTTTAAGTCACCTGCTTTGAGGTCCCTTGTTATGGCAGCCTTAGGACATGTAGACACACAATCATTTGCCTTTTCTCTTACCTAAACTTGGTTCATTGGTTTAGTTGCTAAGTCATATCTGACTCTTGTTACCCCATGGACTGTAGCCCACCAGGCGCCTCTGATCCTGGTAAGAATACTAGAGTGAGTTGCCATTTCCTTCACCAGGAGATCTTCCTGACTGGGGGATCGAACCCACGGCTCTTGCATTGCAGGCAGATTCTCTACCAACTGAGCCGTCAGGGAAACTTAACACCTAACTTGTCTAGTGCCTAAATCCTCCTCACATTCCTAAGCAGCCTGTTTCCAGCACTGGCAGATGTACACCCACACTCACACCCAAGAGGGCCCTCCTGGGGCCTGAGTGACATTGATACCAAGACACGTCATGTTTTTCATTTGTTTGTTTTGTTTTGTGGCCACACCGAGGCATGCAGGGTCTTAGTTCCCTGACCAGGGATTGAACCTGTGTCCCATGCAGTGGAACACAGAGTCTTAACTACTGGACCACCAGGGAATTCCCATAGATGTCATCTTTAGAGTTATGGTTGTTCTCTGCAGGTTCCTTTGCAAGGTCTCAGGTGACAGCAGCATCGTGCATCCTTCAGTAAGTTGACTTTGCGTTTGTAATATGTGTGGCTCTCTAACGCAAGCCAGATCCCTCCTCTTGGGCCAAGGGGGTTTCCTCTATTTGAGAGAACAGGTGTCCTGGATTGGAATGCTAGTTGTGTGGCCTGGGTGAGTTTATTTAGCTTTTTTGTAAGATGAAGTATCAATTTTTTATTTTGCAACATTAAATATGTTAACTATGTGAAGTATTTACAGCAGTTCTTGGCATGTTGTTTAGTCGCTCAGTTGTGTCCGACTCTTTTGCAATCCCGTGGACTGTAGCCTGCCAGGCTCCTCTGTCCGTGGGATTTCCCAGGCAAGAATACTGGAGTAGGTTGCCTTTCCTTCTCCAGGGGATCTTCCTCTAAACCTTCGTCTCCTGTTTTGGCAGGCAGATTCTTTACCATTGAGCCATGAGGGAAGCCCAGTTCTTGGCAAAGCATTAGATAAGTGTTATTACTACTACATCTTTCTTTTATGAACAGCTGCATGAGACCTTGAGGACACAGAGGTGAACAGGAAGATCAGAGTGGGGCTGGATGGCATCTGTCTCCATGCACACTCACTCCCATGTGGGGCTTTAAATCGACCTTCAGCAGGTTGAATCATGGTCCTCCAAAAGGTATGTCCATATCCTAATCTTGGAAACCTGTGAATGTGATCTTATTTGGAAAACATTCCTTCGCAAATGTAATTAAGGATCTTGGTGAAATTGTCTTGGATTAATTTAGCTCCAGGGACTTCCCTGGTGGTCCGGTGGCTAAGAGTTTGTGCTCCCAATGCAGGGGGCCTGGGTTCCGTCTCTGGTTAAGCAACTAGATCCCACATGCCACAAGTGAGGGTTCACATAACCTCAACTAAGACCAAGTGCAACCAGATAAATAAATAAATATGAAAGAAATCTCAGATCACTTTTCTCTTGCTCCCCAAGCCTCAGCTGTTTCTTATAAATATCCTCAGCCCCTCATCTTCAGGGAGGTGGGTTTGAGATTTGCTCCCCCTTCTTCTTGCCTGGCTGCCTTGTGCGTAAACCCTTTCTCTGCTACAAATCTTGGTGTTTCAGGCTTGGCTTGCTGTGTGTCAGGCAAACGAATCTAGTACAGTAACACAAGCTATAGAGGACAGTCCAGTGGGTGACTGGGACTCCCTTTCCAGGGCTACCTGTGACCTGTCTCCAGAACATGGCCTAGATTTGTGATTCCGTGCACTTCCTGACTCCAGGGGGCAGCACTCACACTCTGGTCTTCGTGAATGGCACTCCTGGAGTTGTGCAGTGCCCAGCCTCCACAGCTGTGCCAGGCCGTCCTGTTTGGTGTGTCTCCTCTGACTCCCTTTCTCTGTGTGTCAGCTGCTCATTCAGAGGCCAGAGCAGGAAGGAGACCCAGACAGGCAAACCACGTGCCCAGCTCACTCTCCCTGTGTGATCTTGGGAAATGACTTCCCTTTCAAAAGATGCAGTTTACTCACCTGAAAAATGGGTCCCTACTAAACAGCTCCTCCCCACTTCATGGTTATTTTCCTTGTTAGCACTTAGCACCCTCTACCCTGAGATCCATTTCTGCTTTATTGACTATGCCAAAGCCTTTGACTGTGTGGATCACAATAAACGGTGAAAAATTCTGAAAGAGATGGGAATACCAGACCACCTGACCTGCCTCTTGAGAAACCTACCGCAGGTCAGGAAGCAACAGTTAGAACTGGACATGGAACAACAGACTGGTTCCAAATAGGAAAAGTAGTATGTCAAGGCTGTATATTTGTCATCCTGCTTATTTACCTTATATGTAGAGTACATCATGAGAAACGCTGGACTGGAAGAAGCACAAGCTGGAATCAAGATTGCCAGGAGAAATATCAGTCATCTCAGATATGCAGATGACACCACTCTTATGGCAGAAAGTGAAGAGGAACTAAAAAACCTCTTGATAAAAGTGAAAACAGAGAGTGAAAAAGTTGGCTTAAAGCTCAACATTCAGAAAACGAAGATCATGGCATCCAGCCCCATCACTTCGTGGGAAATAGATGGGGAAGCAGTGGAAACAGTGTCAGACTTTATTTTTGGGGGCTCCAAAATCACTGCAGTTGGTGACTGTAGCCATGAAATTAAAAGATCCTTACTCCTTGGAATAAAAGTTATGACCAACCTAGATAGCATATTGAAAAGCAGAGACATTACTTTGCCAACAAAGGTCCGTCTAGTTAAGGCTATGGTTTTTGCAGTGGTCATGTATGGATGTGAGAGTTGGACTGTGAAGAAAGCTGAGTGTCGAAGAATTGATGCTTTTGAACTGTGGTGTTGGAGAAGACTCTTGAGAGTCCCTTGGACTGCAGGGAGATCCAACCAGTCCATTCTGAAGGAGATCAGCTCTGGGATTTCTTTGGAAGGAATGATGCTGAAGCTGAAACTCCAGTACTTTGGCCACCTCATGAGGAGAGTTGACTCATTGGAAAAGACTCTGATGCTGGGAGGGATTGGGGGCAGGAGGAGAAGGGGATGACAGAGGATGAGATGGCTGGATGCCATCACGGACTCGATGGATGTGAGTTGGTGATGGACAGGGAGGCTTGGCGTGCTGCGATTCATGGGGTCGCAAAGTTGGACACGACTGAGCGACTGAACTGAACTGAATCTGAGATCCATTTAACATATTTATCTTGTTTCCTGTTGGTCTCTTCTCTTGAATATCGGCTCTGAGGAGCAGGGAATTTTATCCGATTGGTTAACTGCTATATTCCTGGAATACAGGAATGGAACTGACACACAGTAGGTGCCTAGTAAGTAGTTGTCAAAACCAACACAGGAATAAATGAACAGGGTGGCATGGAAGAGTCAGTTTGATGGCTGTGTGAAGAGTTTCCTGTCAGGCACCTAGGATGTGGCCCAAACACGCTAACATCAAAGGGTTTATTAACTGTTTTTATTTAAAACTTTTTTTTTTTTTTTGGTTGTTCTAAGCGCACTCCCCACACCTCCCCGCGTTGGAAGTGCAGTCTTAACCACTGGACCTCCAGGGAAGTTCCGTCACTCTTATTATTTCAATTTGGTGCTCACTCTCTAACTAAAAGGCCCCCCAGAGGGGGCTCTCACGATCAGTCGTCTCACCAGAGAAGAAAGAGGTCCCAGTGAGGCGGTGGGAAAGGTGGGGGGCGGTGACTCTGGACCATTCTGCCCTGCAGGCCCAGGACTAAAATGTCAGCCTGGTCTGTCTATACGCAGAGTTGGAGACCTGGGGGGGAGGAGGGGGGGTCATATTAGAGTGACTGCGGTATTAAGGGGTTAAGGAGGGGCCGGGCCTCAGTCACCCGTGCCCCACAGCCTTCCTGTTCTTTTCTCTCTACCAGCCATCTGACGAGGAGAGTTCCGGGGTTCCTCGCCCGAGTTTCCCGCATCACAGCGCACAGCTTCCCCGCCCCTCCTGCCTCCTTCCCCGGCGGCGCCAGCCGCCCCGCCCACTCGGCCCCAGGCCGGGCTGTGTTAGAACTGTGCGCAGTCGGCCTCAGAGGCCCCAAGTGGGGCCAGGGACGGGGAGAAAATTCTGGGTGGAGTCTCAGCCTCGCCTCGGTCCGCTGGATGGGAGATCGGAAGCTCTGGGTAATTCAGTTCCGGAGGAGGAGGCGAAATAAGTCAGCGGGTCCTAGACAGTCCCCGGGGAAGACCTCGCCTCCGTTTGATGGGTGCGTGGAAAGCGCTTCCTGCCAGGCACCGGGGACACGCCCAAGACCGACCAGATGGGCGCCTGTAATTGTAGCCAAATAAGGGCAGAGCATCCGGTCCCATCGCTCCCCATCACTTCATGGCAAATAGACGCGAAAAAAGTGGAAACAGTGACAGATTTTACTTTCTTGGGCTCCGAAATTACTGTGGATGGTGATTGCAACCACAAAATTAAAAGACACTTGCTCCTTGGAAGAAAAGCTATGACAAACCTAGACAGCATATTTAATGCAGGGACATCACTTTGTTGACAAAAATTCGTGTAGTCAAAGCTATTGTTTTTCCAGTAGTCACGTACGGATGTGAGAATTTGACAATAAAGAAGGCTGAACGCTGAAATATTGATGCTTTCGAACTGTGGTGCTGGAGAAGACTCTTGAGGGTGCTTTGGACAGCAAGGAAACCAAACCAGTCACTCCTAAAGGAAATCAGCCCTGAATATTCATTAGAAGGACTGACGCTGAAGCTGAAACTCTAATAGTTTGGCCACCTGACTCGAAGAGCCGACTCAGTGGAAAAGACCCTGTTGCTGGGGAAGATTGAGGGAAGGAGGAGAAGAGGGAGATGGAGGATGAGGTGGTTGGATGACATCACTGACTCGATGAACATGGGTTTGAGCAAACTCTCGAAGACAGTGGAGGACAGAGGAGCCTGGCGTGCCTCAGTCCATGGGGCTGCAAAGAGTCAGATACGACTTAGGGACTGAACATCAGCAACAGCTGTAGCATCAGCTGCACTGGGATTCTGCTGCCGATGTGAAAGGAAGCTGGCTGGCAGAGGAGGAGTCCGTGAGCCTGGAGGGGCCTGACTCTAGTCAGGGCGTGGGTGGGCTGCACGGTCACTCACTCATTCAACAGTCATCTTATTGGACACCTAATGTGTGACACGGTGGTGATAACTGCTGAGGGAAAACGTCATGAGTGGAGGGTATGGAAAAGGGCAGTCTTGGAACTTGAGTTTTATAAAGTCTCACTGAGAAGGAGACACTGGATCTCAGACTTCCAGTTTCTGCAAGACACCAGAAGCTTGCTGTCCTCAGGGCCTTTGCCCAGATTAGAATGCTTTTTCTCCAGATATTTACAGGGCCTTCCTCCCACCTCCTTCTGTGGATTTCAATTGTCAGGTGTTTCCTGATCACCTTCTCTTCCCCTCCTCCTCACCACTTCCTCCTCCTCCTCTTTCTCCTCCTCCTCCCCCTTTCTTCTTCTTTATAAATTTAAATATAATTGACATGGGCTTCCCAGGTGGTGAAGTGGTGAAGAATCTGCCTGCCATTGCTGGAGACAGAGGAGACAGGGATTCGATCCCTGGCTTGGGAAGCTCACCTAGAGAAGGAAATGGCAACCCCCTCCAGTATCTTGCCTGGGATAATCCCATGGACAGAGGAGCCTGGTGGGCTATAGTCTGTGGGATCTTAAACACGACTGAGCAATTGAGCATGCACATGTAATTGACATATGACAGTATATTAGTTTTTTGCATAAACGTGATGATGTGATATTTGTGTATACTGTGAAATGATCACTGCATAAAGTCTAATTAACATCCGTCCATAACAGCACATAGCTACACTTCTTATTTTCTTGTAATGAGAACTTTTAAGAACTGCTTACTCAATGAAAGTGGTATTCTTTCAAAGCATGGATGTGCTATAATGTAATACACATAGGAGGTGTTTATAGACACATAAAAAATGTGGTTCTAAGAGTGCTAATTGTTCAGCAAGATTAGAAGGGTGTTACATCAGTAAATGATGTGCTGACTATTTTTTATTGCATGGAGAAACAAAGTGAAAGAAAATGTTAGTCAATTGTCATGCCTGACTCTTTGAGACCCCATGGACTGTAGACCACTAGGCTGTTCTGTCCATGGAATTTTCCAGGCAAGAATACTGGAGTGGGTAGCCATTTCCTTCTCCAGTGGCTCTTTCTGTCACAGGGATCAAACCCAGGTCTCCAGCATCGCAGATGGATTCTTTATCTTCTGAGCCACCAGGGAAGCCCATTGCTTTAGAAGTATATTTAAAAACTCATGTATAAAAATGTATTTGGGGGGACTTTCCTGGTGGACCAGTGGTTAAGACTGTAAACTTCCAATGCAGGAGGCACAAGTTCGATCCCTGGTCGGGGAACTAAGATCCCACATGCCACATGGTGTGTCTAAAAGCAAAGAATCAAAAACCATGTTTTTTGAGTGTTCCTTGCTCACCCCATTGTGGACAGTTTTACTTTAGTGAATAGATATGTAGATATATCTGTAATGCATGTAGAGAAATGTCTAGAAATGCAGGTGAAAAAAGATGCTCCTATGAGTGCTACTTGAGGCAAAAAAGAAAAGAAAAAGAAAGCATCTACTCTCTTACCAACTTTCAGATATACCCTATCACCACCTTCTACTTCTTTCTTCTTCTCCTTCTTTCTGTGCCGTGCACCTTGTGGGATCTTTATTCCCTGACTAGGGATTGAACTTCGGCCTCGGCAGTTGGAGTCTTAACCAACCACTGGACTGCCAGGGAAAGCCCCCGATTAAGAAAGAACACCTTCTTAAATATGTGTTCAGTTCCCTCCCTTTCCCTTCTCCCTGCTTTAGTTACACCCCACATACTTTTGTATGGTATGCTTTCACTTTTATTTAATTAAAGCTATTTTCAAGTTTTGACTTTTTCTTTGACTCTGTGGGTGAGATTTAATTTCCAACTACTTGTGGATTTTCCAGTTCTTATTCTGTGATTTCTAGTATAGTTTGGTTCTGGTCCAAGACCATGTTTTTTGTGATCTATATTCTGTGATCTTTACTATTGCATGCACCCCACCGCTATGCACACTCGATTCCTCTTGCCTGCTTTGTTTTTCTTTTTTCTGCTTATGTCTAACAACATTTCTAAGATATAATTTTTATTGAAGTATAGTTGGTTCCCAATATTATACTAGTTTCACGTGTACAACATAGTGACTCAACGTTTTTATAGATTATACTCCATTTAAAGTTATAACAGAACTTCCCTAGTGGTCCAGTGGCTAAGAATTCGCCTAACAGTGCCGGGGACATAGGTTTGATCCCTGGTCTGGTAAGATCCCACATGCCTGGGATCCACTAAGCCTGTGTGCCACAGTACTGAGCCTGAGCTCCTGAGCCCAGGCGCTGCAACTACTGAAGCCCCTGAGCCTAGAGCCTGTGCGTCACAAGAGAAGTCACCGCAATGAGAAGCCTGGGAACCACAAGGAAGAGTAGCCCCTGCTCGCTGTCATTAGAGAAAAGTTCGAGCAGCAACAAAGATTCAGTGCAGCAAAAAAAAAAAAAAAAATTACAAAATACTTGCTGTATTTCCTGATGCTGTACAATATATACTTGTCACTTATTTATTTTATTCATAGTAGTTTCTATCTCTTAATCACCTACCCCTATCTTGACCCTCTTCTCTTCCCTCTCCCTGCTGGTGACCATTAGTTTGTTCTCGATACAAGATATCTTATTTTATTTTATTCAATATCTCTACTCCCAAGACTCTTGAGAGTCCCTTGGACTGCAAGGAGATCAAACCAATCAGTCCCCAAAGAAATCAACCCTGAATATTCACTGGAAAGGACTGGTGCTGAAGTTGAAACTCCAATACTTTGGCCACATGATTTGAAGGGCTGACTCACTGATTTATGACTCCCAGCATAAGTCAGCGAGCTGACTCACTGACATGCGGGGAAAGGTTGAAGGCAGGAAGAGAAGAGGGTGGCAGAGGATGAGATGGTTGGATGGCATCACTGAAGGAAAGTTACATGGCTTGAAATAGCCTGGAGCTGAAACTTCCCTCCAGGTCCTCCCCACCATTCTAAGCAAAACAAAGAACTCTCTCACCTGAAGGGGGAAAAAAAAAGGACATTAAGGTTGATTATGCCCAGCTCCCAGCCAGTCCAGCCTCTGGCTGATGTCCAGAATTCCTTGCCCCAGCCCTTTAAGAGATAACTACTCTGAACAATCTTGGAGAACAGGCTCCCTTAAGACAGTAGCTTTCCACACATATGCCTCTATATACTCACTCTTTTCTTGGGGTAGTGCAGCAGCTCACTAATCGGACGGCTGCCCCTTCTCGACTCTTTAAAGGTGGTCTGTTCACGTAAAGTGCCGATCTCATTCTTTTTCCGAACCTCGCCTTCTCTAACTCCCTTACCCTACATTTACCAGCTCAGTGGATGTGAGTTTGAGCAAACTCTGGGAGATAGAGAAGGACAGGGAAGCCTGGCATCCTACAGTCCATGGGTCACAAAGAGTCAGACGCAACTTAGCGACTGAACAACTCCTCCCAAGGGTAGGGACTTTTGTTGTTATTGTTGTTCACCAATATCTCCCCAGTTCCTAGAACACGGCCTAACAGGTAGCAGGTGGTCAATACACATCTGTTGAATGGGTAAATGTTCCCAGTTTCCGTTGGACATATCAGGAGACCTTTGCTCAGAGATGTTGTTCTACTCCCCTGAAGTCACACAGCAAGAGGGACAGAGTTGGGTCAGCTTGAGCCCATGGCTTTACATTATACCCAGTTGATGGGACTGGATTTCATTACCAGTTCCTGCATACCTGCTGTGAGTCAAGTCTCAAGGCAGGACCTTGGCTGTGTGGACATCACCCTCGCATAGTGAGACCATCCGGCCTTCACCTTATTTACCTTCCCCAGGCTCACACACCTTAAAGGATGCTCTTGATGGCCAGAGATTCTCTCTGTCCTCTTGGCTGGTGCCTCCAGCCCATCCCTTCCTTACCCCGCCACCCTGACCCCCCATATCCATCTGGAATCTGATTCTCATTGCTCAGTGGGTATTTGCTGGGCAGACAGGGTCTTCCTCCTCAGGTGGACCTCCATTTCCCCATCTGTAGAATGGGAACAGCCCACCTACACCTCAGGTAGATGGGAGAGGTTCTGTGTGTGGCATCATGGCAACACGGGAAAGTCCAGCCCCTGGGGTGAGCTTTCTCTGGAGAGGGGGGCTTGTCGGCTGCTGCCCTCCTACCTCAAATAGGGCTGGGGCCATCCCCCCGTGCAGGTGCTGGTGAAGAGTTTCCGCTGGCGGAGACTGTGAATTGCTTATTCTGAGATCGTGAGGTGAGAAGTAAATTCCACCTCATTTAAGTCACTCTTGTTCTGAATCTCTGTTATGACCACCCAGCCCAATATTCTAACATGTACAAGGATGTGATCGACGGGGTTTCCTTATTGTTTAAGCCAATCTGAGTTGTATTTCCTTTAACTTTTAGTGGAAAGCCCCTCAAAAGAGGAATTGGGGTCTTGCCCTCTGGGGTATGTAATATGCCATGCCTACTGAAACAAATCATCACAAATGTGGTGGTTTAAAACAATGAAAATGAATTCTTTTATAGTTCTGGAGGTCAGAATTTCAAAATTGTTTCACGTGGCTGAGACCAAGGGGTCAGCAGGACCACTGTCTGTCTGAGGCTTCAGTGGGGACATCTTTTTCTGTTTTTTTTTTTTTTTTTTATAAGCAAAACAAAGAACTCTCTCACCTGAAGGGGGAAAAAAAAAGGACATTAAGGTTGATTATGCCCAGCTCCCAGCCAGTCCAGCCTCTGGCTGATGTCCAGAATTCCTTGCCCCAGCCCTTTAAGAGATAACTACTCTGAACAATCTTGGAGAACAGGCTCCCTTAAGACAGTAGCTTTCCACACATATGCCTCTATATACTCACTCTTTTCTTGGGGTAGTGCAGCAGCTCACTAATCGGACGGCTGCCCCTTCTCGACTCTTTAAAGGTGGTCTATTCACGTAAAGTGCCGATCTCATTCTTTTTCCGAACCTCGCCTTCTCTAACTCCCTTACCCTACATTTACCAGCTCAGTGGATGTGAGTTTGAGCAAACTCTGGGAGATAGAGAAGGACAGGGAAGCCTGGCATCCTACAGTCCATGGGTCACAAAGAGTCAGACGCAACTTAGCGACTGAACAACTCCTCCCAAGGGTAGGGACTTTTGTTGTTATTGTTGTTCACCAATATCTCCCCAGTTCCTAGAACACGGCCTAACAGGTAGCAGGTGGTCAATACACATCTGTTGAATGGGTAAATGTTCCCAGTTTCCGTTGGACATATCAGGAGACCTTTGCTCAGAGATGTTGTTCTACTCCCCTAAGTCACACAGCAAGAGGGACAGAGTTGGGTCAGCTTGAGCCCATGGCTTTACATTATACCCAGTTGATGGGACTGGATTTCATTACCAGTTCCTGCATACCTGCTGTGAGTCAAGTCTCAAGGCAGGACCTTGGCTGTGTGGACATCACCCTCGCATAGTGAGACCATCCGGCCTTCACCTTATTTACCTTCCCCAGGCTCACACACCTTAAAGGATGCTCTTGATGGCCAGAGATTCTCTCTGTCCTCTTGGCTGGTGCCTCCAGCCCATCCCTTCCTTACCCCGCCACCCTGACCCCCCATATCCATCTGGAATCTGATTCTCATTGCTCAGTGGGTATTTGCTGGGCAGACAGGGTCTTCCTCCTCAGGTGGACCTCCATTTCCCCATCTGTAGAATGGGAACAGCCCACCTACACCTCAGGTAGATGGGAGAGGTTCTGTGTGTGGCATCATGGCAACACGGGAAAGTCCAGCCCCTGGGGTGAGCTTTCTCTGGAGAGGGGGGCTTGTCGGCTGCTGCCCTCCTACCTCAAATAGGGCTGGGGCCATCCCCCCGTGCAGGTGCTGGTGAAGAGTTTCCGCTGGCGGAGACTGTGAATTGCTTATTCTGAGATCGTGAGGTGAGAAGTAAATTCCACCTCATTTAAGTCACTCTTGTTCTGAATCTCTGTTATGACCACCCAGCCCAATATTCTAACATGTACAAGGATGTGATCGACGGGGTTTCCTTATTGTTTAAGCCAATCTGAGTTGTATTTCCTTTAACTTTTAGTGGAAAGCCCCTCAAAAGAGGAATTGGGGTCTTGCCCTCTGGGGTATGTAATATGCCATGCCTACTGAAACAAATCATCACAAATGTGGTGGTTTAAAACAATGAAAATGAATTCTTTTATAGTTCTGGAGGTCAGAATTTCAAAATTGTTTCACGTGGCTGAGACCAAGGGGTCAGCAGGACCACTGTCTGTCTGAGGCTTCAGTGGGGACATCTTTTTCTGTTTTTTTTTTTTTTTTTTTTTTGGGTTTTAAAAAGATTATTTTAGGCTGTATTGGGTCTTCATTGCTGTGCTGGGCTTTCTCTAGTTGTGGCAAATGGGGGGTATCCTAGTTGCTGTTCAAGGGTCTCTCTTGTTGTGGAGCATGGGCTCTAGGGCATGCAGGCTCAGTAGGTGTGGTACATGAGCTTAGTTGTTCCTCATCACATAAAGGATCTTCTCGGACCAGGGATTGAACCTGTGTCTCCTGCATTGGCAGATGGATTCCACTGAGTCACCAGGGAAGCCCAGTCATGAAGTTTAGGGGGTTATGTCTTATGTAGCGATAGGGAGCCTAGAACTTCACTGTGGAATGTGAGAGTACTTAGCACTGATCACCTTAACATCTTGTTGCAAATGTCACTGCTTCCAGGAGGCCTTCCCTGATCACCTCTCTAAGTTAGCCCCTATCCCATCCCTTTACCCTGTTTTATCTTATTTTAAAACAATACTTTGTTACTACTGGAAATAAAATGGAAAAACAAACTGTATCGGTTATTGCTGTATTTCTTTACAGGTGTCTCGTCTTTCCTGTCTCAACTGATGGTTCCATGAAGAAAGGAGCTTCCCCACCTTTTCCACCCAGGGCTTGGTGCTCTGTGGGAACTCAAATGCAGGGGCTGTTGTCATTGTCACTTCTATGCATGAATTCAAACTGGGGGGAAATACAAGTGTGTGTGTGTGTGTGTGTGTGTGTGTGTGTGTGTGGTCTGGGGGTGTTTCCCTCCAGGTGGATTTGCATGTTCTTGACTATTAAAGAGAAAGAAAAAAGGAACTGAGAAAAGCCCCAGACACCTGAGCTGGGGACACAAGGAGCCGAAGCTGTCGGGCCCTGCCTGCTCCGTCTAGGCTCCTGGGGCCAGCTGCAGCCATGTGCGCCCTGTATACTAACGCTGGGTACCGGGACCTGCCGGGTAGGGCCCTGGCCAGGCGTGGAGTGGGGGCCGGGGGTGCGCAGGACCCAGGTTGCAGCGTCCCCTCCTTGGGACCGGAGACCAGGGTGTGAGGGACAGAAGAGAGGGGGGGCTGGGCTCTCACTTGCCTTTCCTCTAGAAGGGTCCAGGGAAGAGGATGACGACGACTACGAGAACATGACGCCGCCCTACAGGGACCTTCCTCCCAAGCCAGGTGAGAGGACCGCTCTGAGGCTGGGCGAAGAGATGTGCAGCCTGAGGGATGAAGGGCGGGGAGCAGACTCCCCGGGGGGAATTAGCTGGGCATAGCAGGCACACACGGTCAGCCTGCTCACGCTGGGCACCGTAATGGTGGGAGCATCCCTGCCTCCATCTTGAGGGTCTCTCAGTCTGACGGGGGAGGCAGTTCTGTGCACAGGGGCCTCCCTGGTGGCTCAGAGGGTAAAGAATCTGCCTGCAATGCGGGAGCCCTGGGTTCTATCCCTGGGCGAGGAAGAGCCCCTGAAGAAGGGAATGGCAACCCACTCTGGTATTCTTGCCTGGAGAATTCCATGGACAGAGGAGGCTGGTGGGCTACAGTCCGTGGGGTCGCTGAGAGTCAGACACGACTGAGCAAATAACACACACACACCCAGTTCTGTGTACAGTCTTGAGTGAGCAAGTCAGAGAGGGGAGGGAGTAGGAAATTGGGGAAATCCTGAGGGTAATTGAGGGCTCTGGCTGCATTAGTGGGAAGATTGGGGGTCAGACAAGGGTCATTGGAGTGAGGCTTGAGGAGTGAATAGGAGTTTGTTAAGGAAAGAAGCTCCCAAATGAACTGGTGAACGCAGAGCCCTGAGACATGCGTGCCAGGGTGTTAGAAGCTGTTCAGGGACCAGTGTTTCTCCAGTCTCTTTGCATTTGCACCCAGGACCCAAATTAGACTTGAGTAATCCACACCCGGCTGGGGATTCAACAAGAGTCTGGTAAGTGTGTATGAACGTGAAGGCTAGGAGTTCCTTGGCGGTCTGGTGGTTAGGACTTGGTGCTTTGGCCTGGGTTCAATTCCTGGTTGGGGGACTAAGATCCTGAAAGCTATGTGTACGTGTGCTCAGTCGTGCCTGACTGTGCAGCCCCACAGACTGTAGCCTGCCAGGCTCCTCTGTCCGTGTATTTTCCCAGGCAAGACTGCTGAGGAGGGTTGCCGTTTCCTTCTCTAAGGTATCTTCCCAGCTCAGGGACTGAACCTGCATCTCCTGCGTTGGCAGATGATCTCTTTACCAGTGAGCCACCGGGGAAGCCCTGAAGGCTACGTGGTGCAACCAAAAAAAAAAAAAAAAAAAAAAGTGAGGCTTTGAGGTTTCCCTGAATCAGCTCCCAACAAGGGCCCCTAAACGTCCTTGGATGGGGTGGTGGTGGGGCTGGCATTCCAGGTGGATCCACGTCACCCACTTGTGAGTCCAAAGGGGAGTCAGCCTGGGAGGTCCCAGAGCACCATGGGCTCAGTAGGAGTTGGGAGGTGCCCTGAGCTTGGCTCTTTACTGTCTTCAACTCCAGCCTGGTCCCAAGATGATCCCCAAGCCCAACTCCATGCCCCCCCACACCATACCTGTCTTTTTTTTTTAATTAAAAAATGCGTTTATTTGTTTTGGGGGTCTCAGTTCCCTGACCAGGGATTGAACCCTCACCCTCTGCGATGGAAGTGCAGAATCTCAGTCGATGGACTGCCAGGGAAGTCCCCCATCCTTGTCTTCAAGGTCACCTCTTCCCCAGATTTAGACCCCACCATCTCCAAATTCAGGCCTGGCTCCATCCCATCTCTATGTCCAGATCCAGAGCCATCACTAAGCCCCACACAACTACAAACCAGCCTCAGCTTCTCCCCCATCCCCAAATGCAGCTACAACCGCATTCTCCCCCCAACCACATCCCGAATCATCACCCTACTCCCATGAGCCTTCTTTCAGCCCCATCCTCATTTCAATCCAAACCCTCATCTCAATCCTAACCTTTTTTTTTTTTTTAAATTAATTTATTTGGCCAAGTTGGGTCTTAGTTGAGTCATGCGGGTCTCTTCCTTGTGGTGCTCAGGCTCTAGAGTTTGTGGGCTTAGCTGCCCCATGTGGGATCTCAGTTCCCCGACCAGGAATCTAACCTGTATCCCCTGCACTGGGAAGCGGGTTCTCAACCACTGAACCTCCAGGGAAGTCCCCAGCCTTAAAAAAAAAATTATCTATTTGGCTGCAGCAGGTCTTAGTTGCAGCACATGGGATCTTTAGTGCCGGCATGTGAACACTTAGCTGTGGCATGCAGGATCTAGTTCCTGGACCAGGGACTGAACCTGGGAGCATGGAGTCTTAGCTGTTGAACCACCAAGGAAGACCTCCAACCTTAACCTTACTCTATTTCCATATTCAACCTCACTTGTGTCTTTAATTTAGAATAATCTTATTCTGTCCCATTTTATCCAGGGATGAAAGATTTCCTGGAATCTGGGACTTCCAGCTCTAAAATTAGGAACGTCCTAGTAATTCAGGATGGCTGGTTATTGTATCTTGTTCTTTTTTTTTGGCTCCACCAGGTCTTAATTGTGGCACAGGGGATCTTTCTTTAGTTTCAGCAAGCTGAATCTTTGTGGGTTCCCCTGGTGCCTCAGACAGTAAAGAATTTGCCTTCAATGTAGGAGACTTGAGTTCAATCCCTGGGTCAGGAAGATCCCCTTGAGAAGGGGATGGCTATCCACTCTAGTATTCTTGCCTGGAGAATTCCTTGGCCAGAGGAGCCTGGCGGGCTACAGTCCATGGGGTCTCAGAGTCAGACACGACTGATCGACTAACATTTTCACTTTTCTTTCTTTCTTTTATGAGATCTAGTTCCCTGACCAGAAATCGACCCTGGGCCCCCTGCATTGGGAGGACCACCAGGGAAGTCCTGGTCACTGCGTCTTAACCCTGTCCCCATCCCTAAGTCCAGTTCCATTCTCGTGCACAACCCCATCCCTAAGCCTCCGCTGCAGTCTCACTCCTGTGTGCATCACTGGCTTCCACCCCATTCCCATCCTTGGACCAGCCCTGACTCTGAGCTTCTCTTCTCCAGGTTGGATGGCTCCACCAAGACCTCCCAGGGCAGGTGAGCTGGGGCTGGGGGTATCAGAGACCCAGTGCTGGCTTGGTCCTGCTCTGAGCCTGAGCAACCATTCCTCCCTCCTCAGGAAAGAAATCGGAGAGACCCCCACTTCCCTGTAAGCTCCCGAAGAACGCGGGTGAGGATCCTGGGCTGGGAGCATCTTGTTCCCTTGGCTGAGGTCTTGCTATGCCTGACTGCTGTCTTTCTGATCCCTTCCAGGCCTGAACGTCGCCCCTGTCACCAGCCCGACTCCTCAGCTGGGTGAGCCGTAGGAATACCCATTATGATGTCCTAGAGGGGCACATGGAAGTCCTTACTCCAGCCCCCAATTCTGACCAGAGAACAGATCAGAGGGCTTGGGGGGATGGCTGTTGATCTTGGAAGACAGAGTCTTTCAGCTGGGTCTTCTTTGCTGCCAGGCTTTTCTCTAGTTGTGGCGAGCGGACGCTACTCTCTAGTTGAGATGGGTGGGCTTCTCTTGTTGCGGAGCGTGGGCTCCAGGGTGCATGGGCTTCAGGAGCTGGCACACTCGGACTCAACAGTTGTGGCTCCTGGGCTGTAGAGCCTGGGCTCCATAGTTGCAGTGCACGGGCTTAGTTGCTCCGAGGCATGTGGCATCTTCCCAGACCAGGGATAGAACCCACGTCCCCTGCATTGGCAGCCGGATTCTCAGCCACTGTGCCACCAGGGACGTCCCCTCCATTTCCCAGTTCTAACCAGAGAGCAAATCAGAGGGCTTGGGGGAGGTTGTTAATCTTGGGAGACAAAGTCTTTCAGTGACTTCTGAATAAAGGTCTCTTGCCTTTCTCCCAGGCACTGATCTGACACATCCTGCTTCCCAGCCGCCTGGAGCAAGTAAGTCCTTTGGGTGTGCCTCTGTCTCCCCTTCCACAGTGGCCAGTGTGTGTGAGCTGTGGAGTTAGACCCTGGGAGAGAAATATTTCCTCTCTGAAGCTCCGCCTTTTTGAGTCTAGACCAGACCCCTAGGGACCCAGGATGGCTACCCGTTACTCCTCAAGCCCTACCTCCTGTTTGCATGTAAGTTAGCGGATGCAAGTGTCCATAGTTTGGGCCCCTGGGGAGCAACTTGGGTGGGGGTGCTGCTGGAGCATAAAAGACGATACATCCTAAATGTTAAAGAGAAGAGCTGGGTACTATTTACCATAGCCAGGGCATGGAAGCAACCTAAATGTCCATCAGCAGATGAATGGATAATGCAGGTGTGGTACATATATATCCTGGAATGTGACTCAGCCATAAGAAGGAATGAAACTGGGTCATCTGTAGTGATGTGGATGGAGCTAGGGTCTGTCATACAGAGTGAAGTAAGTCAGAAAAAGAAGAACAAATACTGCAGATTAACACATAGACACGGAATCTAGAAAAATGGTACAGATATATGCAGGGCAGGAATAAAGACGCAGGCATAGAAAATAGACATGTGGACACAGTGGAGGAAGGAGAGGGTGGGACGAATAGAGAGCGTGGCATTGCCGTGCATACGCTACCCTGTGCAAAACAGATAGCTGGTGGGAAGCTGCTGGGTAGCACGGGGAACTTGGCCTGGTGCTCTGTGATGCCCTGGAGGGGTGGGAATGGGGGTGGGGGAGGCTCAAGAGAGCGGAGACATATATACTGTACATATACTGATATGTGTGTATAACTGATTCACTTCACTGTACAGCAGAAACTAACACAACATTGTGAAGCAGTTATACCTCAACTTAAAAAAAAGGACAAAAAAGAGAAGAACTGGGTCCAGGTTACGCACAACCTCTCTAAGCCTTCAGTTTACTTATTTGCAAAATGGGGACAGTTAAACGTATGTCATAAGGGTGAGGATTCAAGAAGATAATAAGGGTGAGACAGAATGCTGGGTACACAGGATGTATTCCACACACGTTCCGGGCTTCTTCAGAGTTTGCTCTGTTTGAGAGTCTCTTGCTGACCCCACCGGATGATATTGTCACGACCGTAATCCTTTGCCCCCTCCACCCCATCCCCACTCTTGGAGAAAAGCTCAAGGGTCCTTGCCTCACTGTCTGGAGCACCAGCGTCAGCGTCTCTGTTCCCGTCTCCACCCCCCCAGCAGCTCCAGCGCCCTGGATCAGTCAGAAGTTCAGTCTTGGGTGTGACCAGGAGAGACTGATGGTGTGCCTGCTCCTGCTGGTGGTGGTGTCACTGCTCATGGGCTGCACCAGTCTGGTTGTGACCCTGATCAAGTGTGAGTAAGGCGAGAAAGGGGCTTGCCGAGAAACCGGGAAAGCGGTGTGGGAGGACCTGGGGGCCACAGTTCATGGGGTTGCAAAAGAGTCGGACACGACTTAGTGACTAAACAAGAACAACAACAACAAATGGGAGGCTATATAGTCCAACTTGGGCTCAAGTCGGACTCCTTCTCTTAGACCAGGAGGTGGTGGAAGAACTGAGGATGTTGACCTTTCAGCAGGTGGCATGGCGAGCGAATGGTGAGTGGTGTCAATCATCCTTCAAGCCATGTTGAGCACCAACATGATTGTCAAATCCAGCTTCATCACCAACCACAACCCCGTGTTTGCCAGGCACTGTGCTAGCTCCCAGGGTGGGGCATGGGTGCTTAGGAGAGTGAACACAACAGAGTCCCTGTCCCTGTGGAGTGTGTGTGTGTGCGCCCGTGTACATGCGTGTATCTAGACCTCCACTGTTTTCCAATATGGGGGCCAAGATTCACTGTGGTTGTCGAGCGCTGGAAATGTGGTCATTTTTCTGGGAGGTGGTTGCAAAAGCGAATGGTGAGTGGTGTCAATCATCCCTTCAAGCCATGTTGAGCACCAACGTGATTGTCAAATCCAGCTTCATCACCAACCGCAACCCCGTGTTTGCCAGGCACTGTGCTAGCTCCCAGGGTGGGGGATGGGTGCTTAAGAGAGTGAATACAACAGAGTCCCTGTCCCTGTGGAGTGTGTGTGTGTGCGCACAGACATGCGTGTATCTAGACGTCCACTGTTTTCCAATATGGGGGCCAAGATTCACTGTGGTTGTCGAGCGCTGGAAATGTGGTCATTTTTCTGGGAGGTGGTTGCAAAGAAACATGGATTTTATTTCCTCCCAGCGTTGTCACTTATTGTCCCAGCAAATCTACAAGGAAGGAATTCAGAACAGCTCAGCATGGTACATTCACTCTTTGTGGGGTGAACTGGGGTCATTGGGTAGTCGGGCTGGGCTGGAAGGTCCCAGAAAGCTTCACTCACCTGGCTGGTGCCTGGGTGCGCCTCTATCCACATGTGTAACTTGAGCTTCCTCATAGCATGGTGGTGTTAGGGCTCAGCTTCAGAAATTACACAGCCACAGGTCCACTGCTCTCTGTTGGTCAGAACTAGTCACCAGACCGGCCTAGATTCAGAAGGAGAGTAGGTAATCCTGCCACTCCTTGGGGAAAGGGCAAAGAATTTGCAGCCCTCTTTAACTTACCATAGCGAGGCAGCCTTTCCACACCTCCAGTTGAGGCTCAGACCCTGTTATGGTCTCTCCTTGCCTCTCGAATTTCTGTTTCATGACATTTATCCTAAGTTAGTTATGTGATGAACTGTCTGCTTCATTAGGAACCTTATGGCCAGTGAGGGCAGGGGATGCAGTGAATCTGTTAGACTCAGGAAATGTGGAACTAACCAGGTAAGGAGTTGAGAATCTCAGGCGTGTGCAGAGGCCCCGAGGTAGGAGGCAACGTTTAAGTACAAGGAAGGAGGATGGGTGGTTGAGAGAGAATGGTTGCTTAGCTGAGGGTTGTGGCTGTGGGGTTGAAGAGTAGTAGGTAGAGCAGAAAGGTTTAGGAGGTAAAATTGACTGACTCTGGGGATGGGTGAGTGGGAATGGTGGTGGGTGAGAGGAAAGAGTGCCAGGGATAACATATATGTTATCTGTCTGTCTACTATTATCTATCAGTCAATCATCTATCTATTAATTCTTTATCAATCGTCTATCATCTACCTATCTAGTTTTCTATCTTCAGTTATCTATTTCTTCAACCTCCAGTTGAGGCTCAGACCCTGTTATGGTCTCTCCTTGCCTCTCGAATTTCTGTTTCATGACATTTATCCTAAGTTAGTTATGTGATGAACTGTCTGCTTCATTAGGAACCTTATGGCCAGTGAGGGCAGGGGATGCAGTGAATCTGTTAGACTCAGGAAATGTGGAACTAACCAGGTAAGGAGTTGAGAATCTCAGGCGTGTGCAGAGGCCCCGAGGTAGGAGGCAACGTTTAAGTACAAGGAAGGAGGATGGGTAGTTGAGAGAGAATGGTTGCTTAGCTGAGGGTTGTGGCTGTGGGGTTGAAGAGTAGTAGGTAGAGCAGAAAGGTTTAGGAGGTAAAATTGACTGACTCTGAGGATGGGTGAGTGGGAATGGTGGTGGGTGAGAGGAAAGAGTGCCAGGGATAACATATATGTTATCTGTCTGTCTACTATTATCTATCAGTCAATCATCTATCTATTAATTCTTTATCAATCGTCTATCATCTACCTATCTAGTTTTCTATCTTCAGTTATCTATTTCTTCACCAGTCATCTATCTATTACCTACTTATCAATCATCTATATATCATCTATCTACCTACCTATTGAACTAATCTGTTGATGACCCTGGGGAGTATTGGTGGAGGGCCAATGTATGTGAGAGTTGTGGGAACACGTTAGTTGTAGAAGAAGCCTTCACTATGATTGGTGATATCTGAAAATTGCTCCATTCCATACTCCCTCACTCCACACTTCAGACCAAGCCACTCTTGCACTCAAAAACCATCAGCTTCTCACCGCCCAGAGTCCAATGCAAAACTTTTGGCTTGGCATTCAAGGACCCAGATGCCAGACCTCATCCCACTTGGAGCTCAAGCTCCTCTGAGATTCTCCTTGACTTTTCTCCACAAGCCTTTCCCAACATGCTTGCCTCTGGATCTTTGCTTCCAATGTGGCAAAGTGACCCCTGACTATTGAGCCTCCTCACTAATACAGAACTACCATTTGCCTTTAAAACCCACCTGCTCCAGGAAGTCCACCATCTCTACTCTTTCTCAAGTGTCAAGGATTAATCTCTCCTCTGAGTAACTCTAGGACTCCTC
>SJYC01019296.1:0-28730 GCA_006408675.1 Madoqua kirkii | reverse complement strand
TGGTAACCGCTAGTTTGTTCTCTCCATCCGTGAGCCTGCTTCTTTGTTGCTGTAACCACTATTTTGTTGTATTTTTCAGATTCCACATGTAAGTGATATTGTATAGTGTTTGTCTTTCTCTGACTTACTTCACTTAGCATAATATCCTCCAAGTCACCCGTGTGGTTGCAGATGGCAGAATTTCATTCTTTGCATGGCTGAGCAGTGCGTTATTTTTTAGGAAAATTGAGCAGAAGGTGCAGAGTGCTGTTCCCCACATCCCTTTTCTCCTGCACACATTTTCTCCATCATTAACATCTTGCACTAGCATAGTGCATTTGTTACAACGGATGAGCCCATATAGACACATTATTATGAAATAAGTCCATAGGTCAGATTAAGGGTCTCTCTTAGGGCTGTGAAATGCTATGCTTGCTTAGTAGCGTCCGACTCTTTGGAACCCTTTGGATTCTAGCCCACCAGTCTCCTCTGCCCATGGCATTTTTCAGGCAAGAATACTGGAGTGGGTTGCCCATACCTCCTCCAAGGGATTTTCTTGACCCAGGGATTGAACCCGTGTCTCCTGCAGCTCCTGCACTGCAGGTGGACTCTTTACCTGCTGAGCCTTTGGATCTTCCCAAAATTCTATGGGTTTTTACAAACTCATGATGTTATGTATCTACCATCACGGTATTGTATAGAATTGCAGTTTCACTGCCTTGAAAAACCCGCTGTGTTCCATTTATTCACCTCACCTTACATCTACTTTCTCCTTTATCCAGCTTTTGGGACCCACAGGAACCCAACAACCTCTATAATAATGAGCACTGTGCCAGCATGAACAAAGGTGGCACCTGGAATGACCTCTCCTGCGACATAACTACGTACTGGATTTGTGAGCGGAAATGTTCCTGTTGAACTCCAGAGTTGAGGCTGGTGGAGGCCCATCCATCCCATGCCCCTTGGCTCTTGGAGGTGAGAACCTCCCGCCCTTCTGGATTGGCACCTGGAATGACCTCTCCTGCGACATAACTACGTACTGGATTTGTGAGCGGAAATGTTCCTGTTGAACTCCAGAGTTGAGGCTGGTGGAGGCCCATCCATCCCATGCCCCTTGGCTCTTGGAGGTGAGAACCTCCCGCCCTTCTGGATGTGACGTGAACAGTGGGAGCTGCCAGCACCCAAGGCGGAACCAGCAGCCTGGACGTAGCAAGTTCTCTGGGGTGCGAGTCAGTTTCTGGCGTGAGGATTTGGGGGCTTGTTCAGTTGCATTGTGTTAGTCTGTTCAGGTTGCTGTTACAAAATATTGTACACTGGATGGCTTACACATAACAGACATTTTTTTCTCTCTCAAAGTTTTGGAAGCTGACAAGCCCAGGATCAAGGCTCAGGGAGATATAGTGTTTAGTGATGACCTGCTTCCTGGTTCATGGATGTCATCTCACTGTGTCCTCACATGCTGGGAGGGGTGAGAACTCTCTGGGGTCCATTTTTATTTTTTAAAGACTTTTAATTTTGTATTGGGGTATAGCCGATTAACAATGTGATAGTTTCAGGCGAACAGCGAAGGGACGCAGCCACACATACACTTGCATCCATTCTCCCCTGAACGCCCCTCCCATCCCGGCTGCCACGTAACACTGAGCAGAGTCCCCTGTGCTCCACAGTAGGTCCCTGTTGGTTATGCATTTTGAACAGAGCAGAGTGTACATGTCCATCCCCAACTCCCTGACCGTGCTTCCCCTGCGTCCTTCCTCCGGGCAGCCTTAAGTTCATTCTCTAAGCCTGTGCGTCTCTTCCTGTTCTGTAAGTTCATTTGCATCACTTCTTCTTAGATTCCGCATACAAGGGCTGTCATATCATATTGGGGTCCCTTTTATAAAGACACTAATCCGTTTCATGAAGGCTCCACCCCAAGACCTAATCACCCGAAGGCCTCACTTCTTCTTAGATTCCGCATACAAGGGCTGTCATATCATATTGGGGTCCCTTTTATAAAGACACTAATCCGTTTCATGAAGGCTCCACCCCAAGACCTAATCACCCGAAGGCCCTACCTCCTAATAGCATCATATTGGGGTTTGGGATTTAACATGGAAGTTTTTTTGGCGGGGGGCGGGGTTGGTGGGGCACAACTCAGTCCAGAGTAGATGAGCAGGAGGGACACCAGGTCTTAGTAATGGTCTCCCAGTTCTGGGGTCTGGAGGGAACTCACCAGGTCCACAGTCAAGGCTCTCAGGAAACCATATGGACCTCAGGAGCTCCAGGTCTGACATTATTTGAGCTGAGACCGAAAGCATTATGACCCCTTTGGACCGTGATCATAATGTGACGGGACTCGGACCCTTTGCTGCCTACCTGATGTGAACCAACTTCTGGGAAGCCGTGCCATGCTCAATGCTCAGTTGTATCTGACTCTGCGACCCCATGGACTGCAGCCCACCAGAATCCCCCGTCCATGGGATTCTCCAGGCAAGAGTACTGGACTCGTTTACCATTTCCCTCTGGGAAGTGGGTGGGGCAATAATTCCTGACGTGCAGCTGTTTCCTTGTCCTGGGTGAGGTTTGCCCAACCTAGTTGGTGGAATCAGACCTCTGGCAAGACTTGAACTGTGGAAAAAGGCAGACCAGCTGCAAGTCAAAATTCCTCACTCAGGCCAGGCCATGACTTGGTGAGATCCTCAGGACAATAATGGAGACATCTTCCCACCCTGTTGTGCCTTTAGGTGGTTTGTGACCTTTGATGAAGTAATTCATTTTACTATGGAGGGATCTTCTTGGACTATTATCTCTTTTTTTAAAAAAAATTATTTATTTTAAATTGAAGGATAATTGCTTTACAATATTGTGTTGGTTTCCGCCATGCATCAACATGAATCAGCCATAGGCATATATATGTCCTCTCCCTCATGGCCCTCTCTCCCACCTCCTGCCTCATCGCACCCCTCTGTTGTCACAGAGCACCAGGTTTGAGTTTCCTGCATCATACAGCAAATTCCCACTGGCATATTTTGCATATGGTAATATGTATGTTTCCATGCTACTGTCTCCACTAACTCTTGCAGAGTTGTTGTTTAGTTGCTAAGTCATCTCTGACTCTTTGTGACCCTATGGATTGTAGCCCACCAGGCTCCTCTGTCCATGGGATTTCCCAGGCAAGAATACTGGAGTGGGTTGCCATTTCCTTCTCCAGGGGCTCTTCCCAGTCCAGGGACTGAACCCGAATCTTCTGCAGTGGCAGGTGGATTCTTTCCCATTGAGTCCCCAGGGAAGCTCTCTTGCAGTGTTAGATCTTTTCAAAATATCAATTCATTGTGTGGTCCTTGCCTACTGTGTCAGTTTGCTGGGACTGTCATAATAAAATGTCATAAACTGACTTAACAGAAATGTATTTTTATTTTAAAAAATCCTTTGGCTGCACTGGGTCTTTGTTGCTGAATGTGGGCATCTCTCTTGTTGCAATGTAACAGCTCTAGAGTGTGCAGGCTCAGTAGCTTCAGTCAGACTTAGTAGCCCAGAGGGATGTGGGATCTTAGTTCCCTGACCAGGGATTGAACCCGAGTCTCCTGCATTGGAAGGTGGATTCTTAACCACTGGACCACCAGGAAAGTTCCACAGTTGTGGAGGCTGGAAGTCTGAGATCAAGGTGTTGGCATGGTTGATTTCTGGTGAGCCCTCTCTCCATGGCTGGTCTGTGGCTCTCTTCTCTGTCTTCAGGAGGTCTTCACTTTATAAATTCTGTGTCAAAGCTTTTCTTCCTTTAAGGACCCCAGTCATACTGGAATAGAACACACCCTGATGACTTCTTTTAATTTGATTATCTCTTTGAACACTATCTCCAATGTCTTAACATTCTGAGATGTTGGGGGTTGGGACTTTAACAAGTGAATTTGAGGTGACCCAATTCAGCCTGTGACACCCATTAAATTCCAGAGGTGCCCCTCCTAGTCACTGTAGCAATCAATCCCCCTCCCCCAGGGAGCTGGTGCTACCCCCGGCTGAGCACAGCTCAATACATCAATCTCTTCAGATAGTCCCTGCATCAGGGTGGGATTAAACCAATCAATGTATTGATCAACAAGTGCAAGTGCTGTGAGTTATTAGCACAATCATCCCTTTTATGACTCAGAGCAAGTAATTAAGGCAAGCAGATTCTGAGCAGGGGAAGTAGTGGGTAGGGGGTTGGCATTCACTTCACTTCCTGTTCCCTCTTGTCTTCTCCCATTTCCACACCTGCCCCTACCTCATCAGTATCGAAATTAACTCTCTATACAGCCCTTAGAGTTGGACCATTAAAAAGGCTGAGCACCAAAGAATTGATACTTTTGAACTGTAATGCTGGAGAAGACTCTTGAGAGTCTTGGACTGCAAGGAGATCAAACCAGTCAATCCTAAAGGAAATCAACCCTGAATATTCATTGGAAGGACTGTTGCTGAAGCTGAAGCTCCAGTACTTTGGCCATCTGATACGAAAAGTGACTCATTGGAAAAGACTCCAATGTGGGGAAAGACTGAAGACAAAAGGAGAAGAGGGCGGCAGAGGATGAGATGGTTAGATAGCATCACCGACTCAGTGGACGTGAACTTGAACTCCAGGAGACAGTGGAGGACAGGGAAGCCTGCTGTAGTCCCCATGAGGTTGTAAAGAGTCAGACACACCTTAGCAACTGAACAAGAACAACAGCCGTAGACTTCAGAGTGGGTGGGCATCCTGTTCTCAGCTCTCCACCCAGGGGACCATTGGCCCAAGCAACTGTTTACCGGGGGTCAGGGGAAGTTCGTCCATCTCAGAAGAGGAAGCTCCAGTTTCTTCTAATACGTGTGTTCAGAAATGGGGAAGCAAGGGGGCTGTGGTCACTTTTCTGAGTCACACTATGGGGGAGTGGTCCACAGTGGAACTATCTCCCTTCTGCATCTCTCACCATTGTCTAATTTCAGGTAGTGAGGAAAACATGAAGGAGGTCTTCTTTAACAATTTGGGTCCAGGGGACCAAAGGTTGGGCACTCTTGGTGGCTAAAAAAAAAAAGCCACAATTAAAAAAATTATTTATTTTAAAATTGAAGGATAATTGCTTTACAGAATTTTGTTGTTTTCTGTCAGGCATCAACATGAATAAGCCATAGGTTTTAATTGGAGGCAAATTGCTTCATAGTATTGTGTTGGTTTCTGCCACACAAAAATGCAAACCAGCCATAAAAAAGGGGTGATTTATCAAGCATATATTGTGCACTAGATAGATGGAGTAGCTTTCATTTAATCTTCATGATGATTCTTTGAGTTTGGAATAATCACCAACCCTATTTTATAGCTGGGAAAACTGAGGCTCAGAGGGGGCTCATGGCTTGTCAATCGTCATTTAGTGGATAAGGGGCAGAGCTGGTATTTGGGTTCTGTGTTTCTTGTTGTTCAGTTACTCAGTCATGTCTGACTCTTTACAACCCCATATACTACAGCATGCCAGGCTTTCTGTCCTTCAACTATCTCCCAGAGTTTGATCGAATTCATGTTCTTTGAGTCTGTGATGCCATCTAACCATCTCATCCTCCATGTCCCCTTCTCCTCCTGCCTTCAATCTTTCCCAGCATCAGGGTCTTTTCCAGTGAGCCAGATCTTCGAATCAGGTGGCCAGAGTACTGGAGCTTCAGCTTCAGCGTCAGTCCTCCCAATGAATATCCAGGGTTGATTTCTTTTAAGATTGACTGATTTGATCTCCATGTAGTTGAAGAGACTCTCAAGAGTCTTCTCCAGCACCATAGTTCAAAAGCATCAATTTTTCAGTGCTCAGCTTTCTTTATGGTCCAACTCTCACGTCCATACATGACTACTGGAAAAACCATAGCTTTGACTAGACGGACCTTTGTTGGCAAACGATGTGCCTTGCATGGTTGACTTTTTTTCTATAGCACCTGCAGGCTTTCAAAGGGCTATCTACAAATCTGAATTATTCCCTAAAACTCTGACCTTATAGCTCTTGCTTCAGACTGTAGTTCTCGGAAAGGAACAAGGTGATGTGGTAGAACAGACATCCTGGATTGGGGTCTGCTGATGGTCCTCTGTGGCTCTCCTGGGGCTGTTACAATAATGCGGGTGAGGGATGATGGGGACCCAGGAGCTAATGGCAAAGGCACGAAGAATTATACATCTGAAGATACAGCTAGTGGCTGATGAACTGTATGCTCGGTGTGAGAGAAAGAGCAGGCTGAAGAATGACTCCAAGGATTTCTGCTTAAATCATGGAAAAGAAGTAGTTATTGTTACTAGAGATGGGGAAGGAAAAATGCCTATGCAAGCAACAGATTTACATTTAGGTGGTTCGTGAACTGCCAGATTCTAAGAACTTCTCTTGGGTCAAGGGTAGAATCTTAACATTTTTTTACTTAGATATTTATTTATTTGTCTGTGCTGGATCTTTGTTGCTGTGAGGGCTCTTCTCTAGGTGCAGAGAGCGGGGCTTACTCTCTGTCGTGTGCTTTTCTTGTTGTGGAGCATGGATTTTAGGGGGCTCAGGCTTCAGTAGTCGTGGCCCATGGGCTCAGTGGTTTCAGCTCCCTGGATCTAGAGCACAGGCTTAGCTGCTCCAGGGCTTGTGGGATCTTCGAGGACCAGGGATGGAGTCTGTCTCTCCTGCATCAGTGGGGGGGATTCTCTACCACTGAGCCACCAGGGAAACCCCAAGGATAGAATCCTGTGTGAAGCAGATGTGGTCACGCCCAGCTTACATCCTTGGTCCTCACATTTTCAGTGACTTCCGGTGGCCAGCAGCTGCCACTGCTGTCCTCCTTATTTGGCAGATGGCAGGTGAGAAGTGTCAGGGGAAGATGCTTCCTGGAACAACCCTCAACCAAAACCTTGAACTTGGTGTACGCATGTCCCAGCTCCCTCACCTCTCAGGTGAGATGACTCTGAGATGCTTGTCCCAGTTATTGCCCAGCGGTCCCTGCTGGGATTAAGCTCCCACCTTGTACCTGCTGTCTTTCCCCCCTTGATCCACTTCTTTGCACCCCTGCTGGCATTTCCCAGGATCACCACAAAAATAAACTACTTGCACTCAAATCCTTGTCTCAGAGTTTTCTCTTGGAGGAGCCCAAACTAAGACACCATGGAAAAGGAGAAAGATGAGTTTGCAACATGATTCTGGTTTTCTTGGAACTGAGTGCTTCGTGGGTTGCAGGATTTTCTGTGCCAGAGGTGGCAAAGTCCTGGGCAAGCTGGGATAAGTTGACCACTGTTATAGGGAGATAGTATTGTGTTTGGGAAGCCTCGAGAAGAGAGAGCTTCCAGAAGGAAAGGGGGGACCTCTCTGGTGTCCAGTGGTCGGGAATCTGCCTGCCAATGCAGGGGACATGGGTTTGATCCCTGGTCTGGGAACTAGGATCCCACAAGCTGTGGGGCAACTAAATCGGTGTGTCACAACTACTGAGCCCAAGCGACACAATTAATTACTGAAGCCCGTGCACCTAGAGCCTGTGCTCTCCACCAAGAGAAGCCACTGAAATGAGAAGCCCATGCACTGCAGTGAGGGAGTAGCCCACACTTGTCACAGCTAGAGAAAGCCTGTGGGCAGCAACAACAATCCGGCACAGCCACAAACAAAAGCAAAAACAAAAAAAATGAAAGAAAGGGGATAATGCATATATAGATAAACCATCATATTGTACATCTTAAATATATACAAATTTTATTTGTTAATTAAATCTCAATAAAGCTGGAAAAAAACCCTAAAAATTATGGTTGTAAAAAAAAAACCAGTAGAAATGAGGGTGAACAGAGTGAAATGTGACCCAAAGGTCAAGTTAGAAAAATTGAGAAGCGGTCGGTGGACTTGGTACTGAGGGAGCATTTGGGATACTGAAGCCATTCTTGGATGTGTTGGAAACAGAAATCCGACTACAGTGGGCTGAGCAGTGAGAGGGTAGGAGGAAATGGGGACAGCAGTGTGTAAACAGTTTTCTAGAATTTTGGCTATGACGAGAACTAGAATGTTATTGTAGCAAGGAGAACCTCTTGGGTAGAAGAGAGCTGAACATGGGTGCCCCGTACTCTTCCAACTCCTTCTCCCAATTATTCCCATAGCAGATCTCCTGGGTCTTCAAGGCTGATTTTTCCCTTCATAGTTTTCAGTTTTTGCATTTTGCTCTGTTTTTTTTTAGATGCTTCTTCCACATGTCTTTTAACTCATTCATTTGTCTCTTAACAGTGATCATCTTCTTTGATTCATCCAGTAAAATTACTGTTTTTATTTATTCTATTTATTTCCATAGAACATTTGGTGCTGAACTTGAATCTCTTTGCATTCTTCTTTTTTATCATTCTTTTTTTAAAAAAATAATTAGATTCCTTTTTATATTTTATTTTTTGCCTGTGCTGGGTCTTTCAGACTTTTCTCTAGTTGTGGTGCACGGGCTTCCATCGCAGAGGCTCCTCCTGCTGTGGAGCGTGGGCCTAGGCTCCAGGGCACAGGCTCAGGAGCTGTGGTGCTTGGGCTTAGTTGCTCTGTGGCACGTGGGCCTCCTGGGTCAGGGATCAAACCTGTGTCTCCCTAATTGGCAGGCACTGAACTACTAGGGAAGCCCTATTATTATTTTTTAAAGTTGTTGTCTGTCTACTCCAGTGGCTCAATTTTGCTGGGTGACAATTATGTTGACCATACTCTTTCCACCTGTTGAGTCTTTTCAAGGGCTGTCATTTTTCTTAGGGACTCAGACTTGGGAATTGAGAACTCTGAGCGGTGAGTTTCCCAAGTGATGAAAGAAGATGGATTCTGCACCCAAGGGGGTCCATGTGTGTACTAGGCAGGTGTGCAGAGGCACCTCCATGCTCCCCAATCTCCTTGCTTTCTTCTAGATTCAGGAGCAGAGCTCCTCTTGAAGTTCTTGGGATCCAGATGGATCAGAGATGTGCACACATGGAATGATCAGACACACACACACACACACACACACACACACACACACACACACACACACACATAAATGATGCTGACCTTATCCAGGAGATTCATGTTCCCCCTCAAACTCTTCATAGGATGTACTATGTCTAATTTTAACCCAGAGTTCTCTTCAATTTATCTTGAAACTTTCCACCTGGTGCATGGGGGGAGACATTTCAAACCCAGATTTTTCCCTTTGGGGCTTCCCCCCGATATCTCTCTCTCATGCCCACCCATCTGCTATGGGTCCCAGCAGATTTTGGGTTCAAAGAGGCAGATATATTAAGGTAGAGAGTGAAGGGGAACTGAGACAAGTGCAGGTGGCCCTTTTCCTACAATCTGCCATTTTTCTTTCTTTATCATGGGGTCCAGCAAGCTATAGCCTGGGAAAGTGTGAAAGAGAAAACATTAATCACTCAGTCATGTCTGATTCTTTGTGACCTCATGGACTGTAGCCTCTGTTCATGGGATTTTCCAGGCAAGAGTACTGGAGTGGGGTGGCATTGCCTTCTCCGCTGGAGAAGGGAATGGCAACCAATTTCAGTACTCATGCCTGGAGAATCCCATGGATGGAGGAGCCTGGTAGGCTGCAGTCCATGGGGTTATTAAGAGTCAGGCATGACTGAATGACTTCACTTTCATGCATTGGAGAAGGCAATGGCACCCCACTCCAGTACTCTTGCCTGGAAAATCCCATGGACGGAGGAGCCTGGTGGGCTGCAGTCCACGGGGACACTAAGAGATGGGCACGACTAAAATGACTTAGCTGCAGCAGCCCTTCTCCAGGGCTCTTTCCGACTCAGGGACTGAACCCAGGTCTCCTGCATTTCAGGCAGATTCTTTACTGTCTCAGCCACTAGGGAAACCCATAGCTTGGGATGGGGCTGTCAAATCCTTCCCGCAACCTGTTTTTATATGGCCGGTGAGCTAGAGAAAGCCTTTGTGTTTCTAAAGAGATGTACACATATAACCCTTTATACATACATCACACAAATGAATCCGTGTCTGTCTATGCTATCATCTGGGCTCCCTCAGTGGCTCAGTGGTAAAGAACCCACCTGCAATGCAGGAGATGTAAGAGACACAGGTCTCTTCCCTGGGTCGAGAAGATCCCCTGGAGGAGGGCATGGCAACCCACTCCAGTATTCTTGCCCAGAAAATCCCATGGACAGAGGAGCCTGGCGGGCTACAGTCCATAGGGTTGCAAAAAGTCAGACAGGACAGAAGCAACAGAGCACAAACACAATTCTATCATTTATTTATCACTGGATCTAGCCTGAAAAATCTAGAAAAAGTTTGCTCATCTATCTTTAGCATGAGCAAAGAGCATCTTTCCTCACCCGAGGAAGGTGAGGATGTGAGAAAGGTGAAAGACTCAGGAGAGAGGGGAGATAATCGGTGGAGAGAGGTTCCCAAAGAGGCATGACGGGGACAAGGTCCAAAGCACAGAGGGGGAGGTTAGTTTTAAACAAGAGGAGGGACCCCTGTGCCATTGTGGAAGAAGAGAGGAGATGATGAGCATCAATGGGGGAAGGAAGCAAAGATGAGTGTGGATGTAGGTATATCTGTAAGGGATATCAGAAGGCTGAGGGTGTTTTCATCAGCTGGTGTTTATTTTCTCTGAGAAGTAGGAAACGAGGTCTTCTACCTTATATAGAGAAAGCGGATGCAGACTGAAGAAAGAACAGAGAAACTGGAACTCCCCACATGGGGAAGTTGACTAGAGATAGGAAGAGTGAGTTCCAGGTAGCCTGGGAGGTCTTGTTTAGATCAGAAGGCACACATTTGTAATGGCTCTAGATGAATGATTCTGGGATCTCACTGCTTTGATGGAGAGTGGAGAAGAAACATAGTTGGTTCATAAGGAAAAATGCTTTAGGCTACAAGTAACAGATTACCGGACCCAAAGTGACTTAACAAAACGAGTTCATTTGTCTTACATATGGAAAATTTCAAGGGTCGGTTACAGTCATAACCTAACAACATCATAAAGCCCAGCTTAATTCTGACTTTTCACTCTTTCATCCTTAGTATTTCCATGCTATCTCCTTTGTAAGCATCATATTATTATACGATAGCAGTTAAAACTAGGGAGTAATTGGCAAGCTCTCCTTGAATTTGTCTTTGTTTTTTTATCAAGGAGAAAAAGTATGTTCCAGTAGGTGTCTCTTACATTTCAGTGGCTAGAAATAGTCCAAATATCTATCCTAAACCAATTTCTAGCAAGTGGGAAGGAGATCACTGTGGCTAGTTTATCCCAGGGTTTCTCAACCTCATTACTACTAATATTTAGGGATGGATAACTCTGCTGTGTATGTGAGTGCTGTCTAGAAGCTGTTTAGCAGCATCCCTGACATCTATTGCTTAGATGCCAGTAGCATCCCCCCTTTCCCCAAGTTACTGCAATCAAAAATGTCTCCAGACATTCCCATATGAATGGGAATGTCTCCAGTTGAGACTCACTGGGCTGAGATCAATCTCTACTGACCCTTGGGATCAGGTATGTTGCTGCCCTAAACATTAAAATAATCAAGGTTCTATTAAAAATGAACATGTAATGGTGGCAATGACGGCTGAGTAGATAATCCACAGTGCCTCCTGTGATTGGATCAGTCCTGGATGCAGATGACACTATCCTTATGGCAGAAAGTGAAGAGAAAATAGTCTCTTGATGAGGGTGAAAGAGGAGAGTGAAAAAGCTGACTCGAAACTCAACATTGTAAAAACTAAGATCATAGCATCTGGTCCCATTACTTCATGGCAAATAGAAGGGGAAAAAGTGGCAGTAGTGACAGATTTTATTTTCTCAGGCTCCAAAATCACTGCAGATGGTGACTGCACCCATGAAATTAAAAGATGTTTGCTCCTTGGAAGGAAAGCTATGACAAAACTAGTTGCCAAGTCATATCTAACTCTTTGTGACCCCACGGACTGCAGCACACCAGGCCTCTGTGTCCCTCAGTATCTCCCAGAGTTTGTCCAAGTTCATGTCCACCGAATCGGTGATACCATCCAACCAGCTTTCTTCTCCTTCTGCCTTCAATCTTCAATCTTCCCAGCATCAGGATCTTTTATAATGAGTTAACTGTTCGCATCAGATGGCCAAAGTATTAGAGTTTCAGCTTCAGCAACAGTCCTTCCAACAAGTATTCAGGGTTGATTTCCTTTTAGATCGACAGGTTTGATCTTGCTGTCCAAGGAGCTCTCAATAGTTTTTTCCAGCACCACAGTTTGAAAACATCGATTATTTAGTACTCTGCCTTCTTTATGGTCCAACTCTCACATCCGTACATGACTACTGGAAAGACCATAGCCTTGACGATGTGGACCTTTGTCGGTAAAGTGAAGTCTTTGCTTTTTAGCACAGTCTAGGTTTGTCATAGCTTTCCTTCCAAGAAGCAATTGTCTTCTAATTTGAAGGCTGCGGTCATTATCTGCAGTGATTTTAGAGCCCTCAGAGAGGAAATCTGTCACTGCTTCCACCTTTTCCCCTTCTATTTGCCATGAAGTGATGGGACAGGATGCATGATCTAAGTTTTTAATATTTTTAACTCAGCCTTCTCACTGTCCTTTTTCATCCTCATCAAGAGGCTCTTTACTTCCTCCTTGCTTTCTGCCGTTAGTGTGGTATCATCTGCATATCTAAGGTTGTTGATATTTCTCCTGGCAATCCTGATTCCAGCTCATAGCTCATCCAGCCTAGCATTTTGCATGATGTGTTCCTTGTATAAGTTTAAATAAACAAGATGACAGTGTACAGCCTTGTCATACTCCTTTCTCAATTTTGAACCAGTCAGTTGTCCCATATAAGATTCTAACTTGCTTCTTGACCAGCATACAGGTTTCTCAGGAGACAGGTAAGATGGTCTGGTATTCCCATCTCTTTAACACTTTTCTACAGTTTGTTATGATCCACACAGTCAAAGGCTTTTGCATAGTCGATGACACAGAGGTAGATGTTTTTCTGGAATTCCCTTGCTTTCTCTATGATCCAGCATATGTTGGTAATTTGGTTACTCTGCCTTTTCTAAACCCAGCTTGTATATCTGAAAGTTCTTGGTTCATCTACTGCTGACACCTAGCTTGAAGGATTTTGACCATAACTTTATTATCATGGGAAGTGAGTACAACTGTCTGGTAGTTTGAACACTCTTTAGATAGTGTGTCAAAAAGCAGAGACATCACTTTACCAACAAAGGTATAGATAGTCAAAGCTATGGTTTTTCCAGTAGTCATGTATGGATATGAGAGTTGGACCATAAAGAAAGCTCAGCACTGAAAAATCGATGCTTTCAAACTGTGGTGCTAGAGAAGACTCATGGGAGTCTCTTCGACTACATGGAGATCAAACCAGTCAATCCTAAAAGAAATCAACCCTGGATATTCATTGTAAGGACTGATGATGAAGCTCCAATACTTTGGCCACTTGATGAGAAGAGCTGACTCATTGGAAAAGACCCTGGTGCTGGGAAAGGTTGAAGACAAATGGAGAAGGGGGTGACAGAGAATGAGATGGTTCAATAGCATCACCAACTCAATGGACATGAATTTGAGCAAACTCCAGGAGACAGTGGAGGACAGTAGAGCCTGGAGTGCTGCAGTCCATGGGGGTGCAAAGAGTCAGACACCACTTGGGGACTGAACAGCAAAACTAAGTACGGAATCAGAATGAGGAAGCAAAGGTGTTGGAAGTATGGGGGAGAATCATTCGACTTGGGTGATCACGAGATTTAGCCTTGGATAAGAAAGGAGGTGAAGGTGATGGTTCGGGAGAAGCTGATGGCTTGAGTTTAAAAAGCACGTTTAGGATGAGAGAAAGAACTTGAGAAAAAGGCTTTGACAAGGGCTCCCTCATTCACAAAAAGTCCATGGAGTATTTGCAGTGGTCATGATCTGGGTATCCAGGAATAAGCATTGATTGAAAACATACTAGTGAAGAGAAATCCAATTGAATGCACATTTATTGAGATTCCATTATGCAGAACAAACACTTCAGGAAGTAAAGGTTAAACTTTTCCTCTCCAGGAATGACATGTATAATGATTCTCCTTGTCTGCACCTTCATTCTTCATGATGCCAACCAGATCCGCATGCGTGACACATACAGCTGAATGTTCTCGTTTTAGTATTTTCTTTTCACTTGACCTAGAAAACATCCCACCCCAAAGATGTTTAGATTAAAGCTAGGTGTCAAGATAAAAAAACAAAGAAATGAACACCAAAACAGACAGGAACAGTTGGAGTGGGTTAAAGCCAGAAAGCTCCATTCAGCAGGCAAGGATGGCTTGAAATCCTAGCATTTTGTGCTTTTTTAGATTATAATGGGAGGACTTCTCAAAAACCCAGGGTGAAGAATTCTTTTTAAAAATCTTTTACCCAGATTCATGTACTGTTTTTTTTTTTTTAAATTTTAACTTTCATTTTGTATTGGGGTATAGCCGATTAAAAATGTTGTGATAGTTTCCAGAAAACAGTGAAGAGACTCAGCCACACATATACATGTATCCATTCTCTCCCAAATTCTCCTTCTATAGGATGAAGAATTCTTTTTTTGGAAAAAAGTGTGGATATAGTATCCCACTCTAGAATTTCAGCCCCTGGGATGTTGAGTTTTTTGTCCATAAAGAAAGGCTAGACTCTTAAGTTCCTTGAAGGCAACTACTGTGTTAGTATTGTTGCATTTTGTATGTTCCCTGCTTACCATACTGTTGGACATATTATAGAACTCAATAAATATTCTCTTTGCCCCCTACAAGTTGTAGCTTGGTTTAGAAGTTTCAGGCTCCACAGAGGAATAAATATCTCCCTACAGCTGCCCATGAAGATCGGAGTTCCTGACTCAGTTATTACAGGAAGTCCAAAGCTATGCCTTCCCTCCTGGTATTTATTGTTCATTCACAGAATTTCTTATCCTCGAGCACTTTTCCCATAAGCAGTATTCCCTGGTTATCCAACCGATCTTCCAATGTTATCAAGTTTGTGGGGAGCAGAACTAGAAAGTTAACCCAAGATCATGTTTGTCCATGAAGGACAAAGGTTTTGTTAGCTTTTTACTCATACTCTGTGCATAAAAAAGGAAAAACTTCAGAAATTCTTCTAATTAAAGCAATTGTATTCCTTAAATATATCATAAATATATAATATGTAAATATATCATATAGTCTTTCCTTTTTAAAGATACATTCATTCAATTTCCACAGTGTTAAGCAATAATAATAATAATAACAATGTTTCCTTATTCATTGTGGGAAACTAGTAGATGGAGAGCTGGCAGCTTTGGAAATTCTTTTGGGAATTCTTCTGGGAAACATTTCAAAGGTCACAGCCAGTGGTTAGCACCTATAACAATTTTACTCTCATTGAGAATATTAAGCTTAATATTTTTTTCTTATGACTTGATTGGCTCTATTCTCTGTAAGCTTAATATTTATAAAAAATGTTTCCAAAAAGAAATTTTCTGATCATTTGACATGCCTGCCCGAATACTTTTTCCTGGTTCCATTTTCTTCTTGGTCCTTTTGGAAAGATTTAGAATGAATTCCCCTTCCCTTCCTCCAAGAAGGAATTTGGAAGTCACTGGTTTCTTCAGTGACCTCGATATTTCCACTGCTGAAGAAAATTCCATATTTTCTCAAGAAATGTAGAAACAGTGTTTCAGAAATTTCTCAATTTTGGTTAGCTTAAAAGTAACACATTCTAAGGCTTTTTGGTTAGCAGATGTGGTAGGCATGTACATGGAAGACATAAACCCAAATGAAATTGGGAGAATTTTTATGGATTAGAATCTTTGGAGCCTGTCTAGCGACATACCTTCTTACAGGTATGTCCTCTCATTCTATAAAAGATCAGTTAGGGGACAACTGTGGAGAGAAGTCTCAGGTGGTACTTGGAGCGCATTCCTTGATGCCACCAATCTTGAGTTAGCTCAATGGAAGAACAAAAAAACCAACAACTAAGTTCTAGAGAGGTTCTCTTTCTAACAGGGTCATTTCCTCTCCCAGGAAGGCCCCATTGTTACAGGCACTCCTCCTCTATAATTATGTAGAACATCTGGGATGGGCTTCCTCTTCTGGACCCCTTTCTGTAGTATCCACTACCTCCATGGGGGCTCAAGCCCATCTCTTTTTGAAATAGCCATATTTCGGGGGACGATGACCACTCTGCTATGTCTGTGATTGTAAGTCTCCCCCTAAAGGAGTCTACTTTAGATGGTAGTGGTGCTGGTGATATGTTTTACCCATATTAAAAAAATTAATTTCTATTGGACTATAGTTCATTTACAATGTTGTGTTTATTTCTCCTGTTCAGCAAAATGCATCAGTTATACATATACCCACTTAAAAAAAAATTTGGCCATGCTATGCGGCATGCAGAATCTTAGTTCTCCGACCAGGGATCGAATCTGTGGCCCCTGCATTGGAAACACGAAGTCTTAACCACTGGATCGCCAGGGAAGTTCCTGTATCCACTGTTTTAGATTCTATTCCCATAAATCATTACAGAGTATTGAGTTGAATTCCTTGTGCTATACAGTAGGTTCTTATTTGTTATCTATTTTATTTATTTTTTAAAAAGCTTTTAATTTTATATTGGGTCTTCCCAGGTAGCTCAGCTCAGTGATAAAGAAGTCACCTGCCAAGCAGGAGACACAGGTTCAATCCTTAGGTTGGGAAGATCAACTGGAGAAGAAAAGGGCAACCTGCTCCAGTATTCTTGCTTGGGAAATCCCATGGACAGGGGAGCCTGGCAGTCTAGAGTTCAAGGGGTCACAAAAAGTTGGACATGACTTAGCCCCTAAAACACCACCACTATTACCATAGTTGATTGGCAATGTTGTGTTAGATTTAGGTGTACAGCAAAGTGATTCAGTTATACATATGAATGTATCTATTCTTTCTCAAATCATTTTCCCATTTAGGTTATTACATAACATCGATCAGAGTTCCCTGTGGTATAATAAGTAATCCTTGTTAGTTATCCGATTTAAATACAGCAGTGTGTACACATCAATCTCAAATTCCCTAACTATCCCATACTTGGAATGATGAGAATATATATTAATACAACAGCCAGGTTAGGCACTATTAGTGAGCAAGAAAGAAACAGTGAGAAACAATATGATGGGAATAAGGAACGCAAACCAAGTCATCAGGAAAAGGATTCCTTCCCACACGGCTTGAAAGGGAGCTTGTTCTAGGACAAGGGAAAGGAGGCTTGGCATGTCAAGGCGTGGCCCATTAGAATAAATCATCTTACCTCACTGGGCTTTGAGTCAGGACCAAACCTGCTGGAAAGTGTGTAAGCCTCAGACTCAGATTTAGATCTGATGATCTCGCCAAACCACTTTTGGACCTGGAACATCGAAGAAAATACCAGGATTATTTTTGTTAATGTTGGAGAAGAGAAAAGTCAGTGAGTTAGGAAGAGGATGGGAACATTATGAAAAACTTTTTCCTACAAAATGTGGTATATGTATACAATGGAATGTAATTTAGCCTTAAAAAGGAATAAAAATCGAAACAGGCTACAACATGGATAAACCTTGGAGACATTACACTGAGTGAAATATATGTGTTAAAAAAACTGTTAGTCACTCAGTTGTGTCTGACTCTTTGAGACCGCATGGACTATAGCTCGCCAGTCTCCTCTGTCCACGGGATTTTCCAGGCAAGAATACTGGAGTAGGTAGCCATTTCCTTCTCCAGGGAATCTTCCCAACTCACAGGTTGAACCTGGGTCTTCTGCACTGAAGGCAGATTCTTTAACATTTGAGCCGTCACGAAATATATAAGCCAGACACCAAAGGACAACTACTGTATGATTCCACAAATTAGCTGGGACAGAAAGTAGAGTAGTGGTTACCAGGAGCTTGGCAGGGGAGAATACAGCATTATTGTTTAAGGGACATGGGGTTTCAGTTTGGAATGATCAAAAAGTTCTATAATGGATGGTGGTGATTGTTGCATGACAATGTCAATGTACCTATGTTACTGATGTGTACAATTAACAAGGTTAAAATGACACATTTTGTTATGCATAATTTACCACAATACTTTTTTTCACATTACAGGGTACACATTTGTCATAGAAAATTAACAAAATGTGCATATCCAAAGGAATAAGATAAAAGAAAACTGAGGAAGAAAATTCCTCAGTCTAGCTCTGAGGGCTTCCCAGGTGGCGCTAGTGGTAAAGAATCTACCTGCCAGTGCAGGAGACACTAGAGTCACTGGTTTGATTCCTGGATTGGGATGATCCCCTGGAGTAGGAAATGGCAACCTGCTCTAGGATTCTCACCTGGAAAATCCTATGGACAGAAGAGCCTGGTGGGCTACTGTCCATAGGGTCCCAAAGAGTCAGACAGAACTGAACAACTGAACGTGAACATGAACATGAACACCCAGAGGAGCTTCCCAGGTGGCTAAGTGGTAAAGAATCCACCTGTCAATGCAGGTTTGATACCTGGGTTGGGAGATCTGCTGGAGGAGTAAATAGCAACCCATTCCAGTATTCTTGGTGGGATAATCCCATGCACAGGGGGACTCGGCGGGCTACTGTCCATGGGGTTGCAAAGAATCAGATACAACTGAACAACTGAGCACACAGGTACGCCCAAGAAACACCAGGAGATCCTTGCAGAAGTGAGATAGAAAAAGAAAGACAGCTAATAAAAGGTGCATAATCCTTCATTCTGTGTTTCCACTGTGGACAGCTGGGGGTCAGTGTCACTGGGGGGTTCTGGAGAGAGCATAGGACATACTTCAGGGTTATTCACCTCAGAGACAAGGGAGCTGGGACATCTGTCTACTAGCACCCATCAGTCGTTGGGTGAGGCTGCTTTCAAGGGTCACTATTCTCTGAAAATACCAGCTTGCCCTGAGCATGAACCAGGCATGTCTTATGGGCAGTAAGAAGCCCACTGGCAGACAGTCACAGGTGTTTATAATAAACAACCATGAGCCTGTAGAGTAGAATGCCAAAGGGCTGTGAGAGGGCCATCAGCACCTGCTGGACTTCCCTGGGGGTACAGTGGATGGGAATCCACCTGCCCACACAGGGGACATCAGTTCAGTTCCTGGTCTGGGAAGATCCCACATGCCACGGAGCGACTGACCCCACGTGCTGCGGCGACTGAAGCCTGTGCTCCACAATGAGAGATGCCACCATGATGAGGGAGCCCTCCAGTGTAGAGGAGGCCAGCTCTCTGCAACTAGAGAAAGCCCGCACATACACATACACACGTGCACACACACACGCACACACAAAGTGGTGAAGACCCAATGCAGCCAAAAAAATAAAAAGACCAAAAAATGAATAGACAGAACTAATTTATATATATAAAAAGAAAGAGGCCACGGTTTACCTGCTGGCTGAGGAGGCAGTACACCAGGAAGATGAAGACGCCCTGCAGGCTGTTGATGATGGTGAAGAGGTAGGCCATGACGCGGGCAGCCGGTCCCACCTGCAGGAGTCCCAGGAACCACGTGCATCCCAAGATGAAGAGCTGAGCTGTGGCTTTGAGTGTCAGCATCCTGGGTAGGGATAATCGATGATGTAAAGAAACCTGATAGTGATCGTGACCGTTCCTATAGCACAGTTGTTAATGGCGAGCACTCTGGAGCTGGAATGCCTGTGTTTTAAATCCAAGCCAGCACCAAATTTGTGACCTTGGGCAAGTTACTTTCTGGCTTTCTTTCCACCCCTCCCACCTTTTTTTTGGCCATATTCAGCTTGGGAGACCTTAGTTCCCTGACCAGGGGTCAAAGCTGGGCCATAGCAGTGAAAGCGATGAGTCCTAACCCCTGCACTGCCAGGGAATTTTCCTACTTTCCTGTGACTCAGTTCCCTAATATTTGGAATAGTACTATCTCATAGGGTTGCTGCAAATATTGAGACTTAACAACTGGGAATATTTAGGACAGCACGTAGACCAAAATTGTGCATGCAAAGTTGCTTCAGTCGTGTCCGACTCTTCGTAACCCCATGGACTGCAGCCCATCAGACTCCTCTGTCCATGGGATTCTCCAGGCAAGAATATTGGAGTGGGTTACCGTTTCCTATTCCAAGGGATCTTCCTGACACAGGGATCGAATCTGCATCACCTGTGTCTCTTGCATTGGCAAGTGGGTTCTTTACCGCTAGTGCCACCTGAGAAGCCCCAAATTAGTACCATACACATGCAGAACATTCTAAAACTGTAAAGTTCTTTGTCTCATTCTGTCTCTGTCACTTACAGATGGGGGAGGTCTTATAATTTGTTATTCAAGCAGGAAGGCTTTTGAGATCAAAAGGAGTGCAATTCAGGGGAACTATATTCATTATCTTGTAATAATCTATAATAGAAAAGAATCTGAAAAAGAATATATATATATGTGTGTGTAACCAAATCACTTTGTGGTACACATGAAACTAACAGACCATTTTAAATTAACTATGCTTCAACAAAAAAGGAATGTTAATAAACATAATGCATCAGCAAACATAAACTGGGACCATTCCAGGAAAACTGTAAGGTCACCTTATTTATATATCTATGTATCTCTAATTTTAAAATATAATATATAACTGAGAAAAGCTAGTTGAGGAGAAATTTGTGTAGTGTGATGCTATTGTATGTATGCCTGGCTGTTCTATAGAAAATGCACAGAAAAAGGCCTGGGAAAATACCAGACACATCATATCATACAGTTTCTTTAGATTTCCTGGTTGGTAAAGTAGTAGGAAAATTGGGACAAGCGGCTGTCATTTTTAACCTTATATATTTTGAAAACTTTTGACAAATAATAAAAAAGTAACAAACATGCTATTTTTGTGATTACAATGAAAACCTCAGCAAACTACAAGTTCAAATTAAGATGGATGGTGCACATTATTTACAATAGCCAGGACATGGAAGCAACCTGTTGATAGATGAATAGATAATCTGTGGTACATACATAACAAAGGTACAATGAAATATTACTCAGCAAGCAAAAGGAACAAATGAGTCAGCTGAACTGAAGTGGATGAACCTAGAGCCTGTTATACAGAGTGAAGTAAGTCAGAAAGGGAAAAACAAATATCGTATATTAACACATACATATAGACTCTAGAAAAATGGTGCTGATGAACCTGTTTGCTGGGCAGGAATAGAGACAGAGACAGAGAGAACAGATTTGTGGACATAGCAGGGGAAGGAGAAGGTGGGACAAATGAGAGAGTGGCATTGAAACACACACATTACCATGTGTAACATATTACACAATGTGTTAATGGGAAGCTGTTGGATAGCATAGGGAGCTAGCTCAATATGATGACCTAGAGGGATGGGATGGGGGGATTGAGGGAAGTTCAAGAGGGAGGGGATATATGTATACTCATGGCTGATTCATATTGTTGTATGGAAGAAAGCAACACAACACTGCAGAGCAATTGTCTCCACTTAAAAATAAATTTAAAAAAAAAGATGGATGCTGCAAAAAAAAAATACTTATAGTCCCCAGTTTTTTTAAACAGTATTATATAAAATATATTTTAACCTAAATTCTTCCTGAACTATTGCCTCTTGTGTTTTGCAGCAGGGAAGTTCCTCCTCTTCTTTTTAGTGTTAGATCTCTTTCCTGAGATTCATCAAAGACACATGCCTGCTCAGTTAGAAACTACATTTCCCAGCCTCCTTTGCAGCTAGGTGTCATCACATGACCAAAGTGTAACCAATGGGATATGAGTAAATATGGAACTTGCAAATTCCATGTTACTTCCTTCCCATGGATGGGATACAACATCCTATGGGCAGGTGGGGCAACAAAATAGAAATAGATTGAGTTCTGGATCACTCTGTGGAGCTCTGTTCTGTGGTGTGAGAATGAAATAAACTTCTATCTCACTTTCTTTTTTTGAGTCCCAGCAGTTGAATATAGCTTCTCATTGTGGCAGTGGAAGGCGGCAGTGACCTTGCTAGTTCCTAGAGACTGACTGTGCATATATGTCTCTGTGGATATGTAGGAGGGACCAGTAAGAAGTGAGTAGAAGAAAAGGGGGTTAGAAAATACCATTTTATTTAGAAAATACCATAACTTACTTTATGTTCCGGATGGTTGACACTTCACTGTTGAGAGAGGAAAGCTTTCTTTTCAAAATCCAAAAAACCATGAGAAAAAATACAAAATTCACCTGCAAGAGTGACACAGACCATGGAGAATACAAGTTAAAATGTATTGTGTCTATTTAGTTTATGGTAACATACTGTAGAGCACAACGTGGTTTTCTAAATGGGAGGGAAACCCAAAATGGAAGGGACATATATATATATATATATATATATATGTATATATATATATATGTATGGCTGGTTCATTTTGCTGTGCAGTAGAAATTAACAAAACACTGTAAAGCAACTATATTGAAAAAAAAAAGGAAAAGCCATTAAACAAAAGGTACCATGTCTGCTGTAAATTGCACACAACCCCTACCACCCTGCTCATGGGTTTGAATTAGTAGCAGGTGGAAAAAAATCAAACTACATAATTGAGAAACTGTGTGTCCCTTGTTCTATCCTGCACCCAGCATGTCTGGTGCTTCTGCCTAGGTCAGGAACACTGGAGCCACGTATTCACTCACACAGATAATGGCACAGACAGGTCCAAGGAAAGCCCAGATGAATTTCTGGTCCAGTTGAAGCCAGCATCTGGGAACAATGGGAAAGGGGCCATGAAGGGAGATCAAAGAAAGCACATGAAATGGACATGAAATGACATCTTTTTCTAACAGAGAACTTTTCCAATGTTTCTTGAAAATGTCAGCTGATGACAATGCAGGCTTTGATTGTTCGCTTCCATGAGTTACTGCTACATGAAACAGTTTACAAGGACAGAACTGTTGAATTTTCATGCCAGTATTTCGAGGGTGGGAACCATGGAGATGACTATTATCCCCATTTCACTAACAAGGGCACCGAGACTTGAGGGGGCGCTCCAGGTGGCCCAGTGGTAAAGAATCTGCCTGCCATGCAGGATATGTGGCAGGAGCCATGGGTTTGATCCCTGGGTTGGGAAGATCCCCTGAAGGAGGAAATGCCAACCCACTCCAGCATTGTTGCTTGGGAAATCCCATGGACAGAGGAGCCTGGCAGGCTACAGTTCATGGGATCACAGAGTTGGACATGATTTAGCAACTGAGCATGAGACTTGAGGACTCGAGGTCACAAATTATGGGAAGGAGAAAGCTGGGACCTAGCTGCAAAATTTCCTCCTTCCAGAACTTTCCACATCATCTTTCCCTGCCTCACTGGGAAAGAAGTTAGAGCCCTTACACCCAAAGGGAAACAGAGTGCATTTGTTGTGTTTATCCGATCATTGCCAATAACACTGCCCTCAAATCTGTCCACGGCACAGGGTGAGAGTCAATCTTACCGATCAGGTGTTCCATACAGATGAGGCCTGGAGGCTGCACAAATGGCCACGATCACAGCCGGGACCCCATAGCCCACTGGGAACATAAGCCACTTCACGAGCCTGTTGATACCGGAGTAGTTGACCACCATCAGGTTGCGTGCAGTGAGGAAGAGGTGCAGACCCTCCAGCAGCATCCAGGTGAAGGAGGCCAGGTAGAGGTAGTGTAAGGCACCTGCGATGACGGCGCACAGCACCTGCGGGAGGAGGAAGGTGTCACCAGGAGGGACTGTCAGGGTGGAGCACGGCCCCGGGACCTCTCCTTTATACTGGCGTTGAGTTCAGAAGCACTGCTGTTAGATCATGGTCGTTGAAAGTAAAGGTGGTTGATGATGCCCGCACCGCTCACCTCGCCAAGCATCCTCCATCTAGGAGCCCAGGCTATTTTACTGAGGGGTCCGAGGCAGCATGGCCCCGTGAATTCAGCACACCCTGAGGCAGGCACATTCTGGGACAGTATAAGTACCTTGCTCTCAGTTCTGTCGATGGCTGTGAGGAAGAGCAGGTGGGCCAGGAAGAGGCAGAGCGAGAGCTGGAGGTGGAGCGAGGTGCTGGTGTTCTGGATGGCTTTGCACAGCAGGAAGGTGAGGGCCGCCAGGAGGAGGCACAGCAGAGAGAGGCCCAGCCCCACGTAGGTGATCACAGTCAGTGCGGGATCCTCCTCCTGGGACCCAGCAGAGAGGAGACCACAGTCACGCTTCCCTGCCCTGGGATTATATTCTCCCACCCCTTGGAATGTGGCATCCCCACCTAGGCAGACCACCTGTATCTGCAATGAGGGGAGGGGTGCTATCACAGTCGTGCGGGATCCTCCTCCTGGGACCCAGCAGAGAGGAGACCACAGTCACGCTTCCCTGCCCTGGGATTATATTCTCCCACCCCTTGGAATGTGGCATCCCCACCTAGGCAGACCACCTGTATCTGCAATGAGGGGAGGGGTGCAGACTTCCTGTGTGCTGTCAGCGGCCTATGTCATCAATAAGTCCTCTGAACCCACCTTTAGGATATGTGTCAATGTGACCTTTTCCCACCAACTCTGCAGCTGCCATCCAAGTCCTGACCACCATCATCTCTCTGCTGGGCTACTTCTGCTGCACCACCGACCATTCTTGACTCAGGGGCCAGAGATTCTTTCTAATAACATAAATCTGTAGCATCCCGGATGCACATCCTCTATCATCTCTCCATTGCAACTGGAATGAAATCTAAACTCCTGACTGGCATTTGTGATGTGACACTTTTCCTCTGCTCCCTTCTCTCCAAACCTGACTTTTCCCACTTTCCTCTCATTCATTCTATTCTTTCTAGAACCCGCTGGGTTTGTGTGCTTTGTCTCATGGATTTGCCTGGTGCTGATATTTATTTTTAAAGTTTATTTTCTATTTGGCTGTGCTGGGTTTTCATTGCTGCTTGTGGGCTTTCTCTAGTGGTGGCGGGCGGGGGCGACTCTCTTGTTGCTGGGTGAGGGCTTCATACGGTGGCATCCCTTGTTGCAGAGCACAGGCTCTAGGGTGAGCGGGCTTTAGCACTTGTGGCACGTGGGCTCAGTACTTGTGGCTCATAGGCTCCAGAGCACAAGCTCATTTGGTGAGGTGCACAAGCTCAGTTGCTCCTCAGCATGTGGGATCCTCCCAGACCAGGGATCAAACCCTGTATAAGAGTGTCTTATACCCAAGGATGTCCCTTGTGTAAGGCAGATCCTTAACCACTGACCACCAGGGAAGGCCAGATTTGCCTATCCTAGACATTTCATGTAAGTGGAATCCTACAGTATATGGTCCTTTGTGTCTAACGTCTTTCACTCAGCATGATATTTTTGAGATCATCCACATGGTAACACTGCGGACTTAATATTCAGATTTCAGCTTGAACAGCTCATTCTCCTCTGATCACTCTGTCTAAAGCAGTACGCTTCTCCTATCACTCCAGACTTGGTCTGTTAAACTTGTCTTTAGAGCAGTTATGGCCTCCCAGTAGTGTAACAGTGTGAGTCGCTCAGTTGTGTCTGACTCTTTGCGATCCTGTGGACTGTAGCCCGCCAGGCTCCTCTGTCCATAGGATTTTCCAGGCATGGATTGGAGTGGGTTGCCATTTCCTCCTCTAGGAGATCTTCCCAACCCAGGGATCGAACCCACGTCTGTTACATCTCCTGCACTGGCAGGCAGGTTCTTTACCACTAGGGCCACCCAGCAGGGCCTCAAAAGGGGTTAGCTGGAGGAATTCAATAGTTACATCCTACCTGGCCATGCAAGGCCATGAGAACAGCGAAACTGGACAGGTGAGTGGAGCTGCATATCGTGTGAGTCTTGTTCGATTGTTTCAGAGCACAGCCATCCTTGGACCAGCGGCCGCCCTCCTTTGTGTCTTTCCAGTAGACACAGAAGATCTTCTTGACCCTGGGCTTCACCTGAAAATAGAACAGACTCATCATGTCATTCCTTGGGAGGGACCACTCTGAGTGTCAGCCTTGGCTGGTGACACCATGGGTTGAGAAGGATCAGGTGGTTTCTATTTTAAGTGAAAAGGATGACCACCAGTATACCTGCCCCCAGAGTTCCAGTTCTACTGGGATTCCACATAACAGAAAATGAGCTCATTTCTCTCTCTGGGAGTCAGAATTTTACAAGATGTTACTGGTTTCAGGACTTTGTCCTCCACCAAGGGAGTCAAATAGAGAAAGAGTATAAGACCCACCTAAAGTTTTCTTCCAAGTACTGTCTAAGTGAAATTTCCCTGATTTCTACATCAATTCTGCCTTGACCTCTTACAGCACAATAATTGCTCTTGCGATGACAGGGCTAGTGTAGTGAAGAGACATCACCAGGAAAGAGAAGAAAGTCAGCCTTCAGTTTCTCTCTCTCTCTCTCTTTTTTTTTTTGGTCTCAAGGATGTCCAGAGCATCATTTGATTGGGCCAAGGAGATGAGTTGGATGCTCCCCTATTTGGGGGCTATATCTCCTTTGATAACCCACTGGACCATCCCTAGATATCTCACTCCATTCCTGCTGTCCCATGCCCTACATCAAAAATTTAATACCTAGATTTCATGCATCAGATGGAGAAAATCTATGTTTCTTCATCTTCCTTCACTTCATTCTTGTTTTCTTAAAATGTAAAAAATATTAATTTTTCTAGTTTTACTGAGATTTGGTATATAGCATTGTATAAGTTTAAGGTATACAATGTAATGATTGATATATGTATCTATTGCAAAATGGTTATTGGAATAAGGTAGTTAATGTCTATCACTTCACATAATTACACTTTGCATTTTGTGGTGAGAACTTTTCAAAGCTACTCTCTCAGCAACTTTCAAATATACAATACAGTATTGTTAAACTGGAGTCATCATTCTCTCCATCACATCCCCAGAACTCATTCATCTATGACTGAAAGCTTGTAACCTTTGATCATGCTTACCTGTTTTCCCCACCTGCAGTCCCTGGCAACCACCAATCTGTCCTTTGTTTCTGTGAGCTTGGTTTTCTCAGATTTCACATATATAGATGAGATCATTCAGTATTTGTCTTTCTCTGTCTGACTTACTCCACTTAGCCATAATGCCCTCCAGGTTCATCTATGTTCAGTATTTGTCTTTCTCTGTCTGACTTACTCCACTTAGCCATAATGCCCTTCAGGTTCATCTATGTTGTGAAACAATGGCAGGACTTCTTTCAACTCTTACTTTCTAAACGGAGTTGGAACTCTCCTGCCTTTAAGAGTTTGGGCAGAGAATGCGAGAAGGCAATGGAGTATATAAAAATTTTCCTTCTAATTGAATTGTGTAGTCTTAGTAATTAATTCCACGTGTCTATGCAAGAATAAATACCATGTCTCAGTTTAGATGTCACAGATGTAGGAGGTACCTACAACTAAAATAATTCCATGGCGTAAAATGACAGTGCCCAAGAGAAATATCATGTAAATCATGATATTTCATGATTTATTTATCATGTAAATCACTTCAGTTCAGTTCAGTCACTCAGTCATGTCCGACTCTTTGCAACCCCATGAATCGCAGCACGCCAGGCCTCCCTGTCCATCACCATCTCTCGGAGTTCACTCAGACTCACATCCATCGAGTCTGTGATGCCATCCAGCCATCTCATCCTCAGTTGTCTGCTTCTCCTCCTGCCCCCAATCCCTCCCAGCATCAGAGTCTTTTCCAGTGAGTCAACTCTTCGCATGAGGTGGCCTAAATACTGGAGCTTCAGCTTTAGCATCAGTCCTTCCAAAGAAATCCCAGGGTTGATCTCCTTCAGAATGGACGGGTTGGATCTCCTTGCAGTCCAAGGGATTCTCAAGAGTCTTCTCCAACACCACACTTCAAAAGCATCAGTTCTTCGGTGCTCAGCTTTCTTCACAGGCCAACTTTCATCATTCTCTCCATCACATCCCCAGAACTCATTCATCTATGACTGAAAGCTTGTAACCTTTGATCATGCTTACCTGTTTTCCCCACCTGCAGTCCCTGGCAACCACCAATCTGTCCTTTGTTTCTGTGAGCTTGGTTTTCTCAGATTTCACATATATAGATGAGATCATTCAGTATTTGTCTTTCTCTGTCTGACTTACTCCACTTAGCCATAATGCCCTTCAGGTTCATCTATGTTGTGAAACAATGGCAGGACTTCTTTCAACTCTTACTTTCTAAACGGAGTTGGAACTCTCCTGCCTTTAAGAGTTTGGGCAGAGAATGCGAGAAGGCAATGGAGTATATAAAAATTTTCCTTCTAATTGAATTGTGTAGTCTTAGTAATTAATTCCACGTGTCTATGCAAGAATAAATACCATGTCTCAGTTTAGATGTCACAGATGTAGGAGGTACCTACAACTAAAATAATTCCATGGCGTAAAATGACAGTGCCCAAGAGAAATATCATGTAAATCATGATATTTCATGATTTATTTATCATGTAAATCACTTCAGTTCAGTTCAGTCACTCAGTCATGTCCGACTCTTTGCAACCCCATGAATTGCAGCACGCCAGGCCTCCCTGTCCATCACCATCTCTCGGAGTTCACTCAGACTCACGTCCATCGAGTCTGTGATGCCATCCAGCCATCTCATCCTCAGTTGTCCGCTTCTCCTCCTGCCCCCAATCCCTCCCAGCATCAGAGTCTTTTCCAGTGAGTCAACTCTTCGCATGAGGTGGCCTAAATACTGGAGCTTCAGCTTTAGCATCAGTCCTTCCAAAGAAATCCCAGGGTTGATCTCCTTCAGAATGGACGGGTTGGATCTCCTTGCAGTCCAAGGGATTCTCAAGAGTCTTCTCCAACACCACACTTCAAAAGCATCAGTTCTTCGGTGCTCAGCTTTCTTCACAGGCCAACTCTCACATCCATACATGACCACTGGAAAAACCATAGCCTTGACTAGACAGACCTTAGT
>SJYC01019295.1:0-22962 GCA_006408675.1 Madoqua kirkii | reverse complement strand
GAACTCTGAGAGATGGTGATGAACAAGGAGGCCTGGCGTGCTGCGATTCATGGGGTCGCAGAGTCGGACATGACTGAGTGACTGGACTGAACTGAACTGATAGTGCTTATTAGCACAATGACTGGTACAAAATAAATCTAAGTAATCATTGGGCTTTATCTGCTTAGTTACTTACTATGACCAAGAATTTTTTTAAAAAAAGTCCCTGTGTATACACTGGGTACACAAGTATACTAAATGCACTTAGTACACAAGTGCATAAGACTTAGTACAAAACTGCATACCAAGTTTTCTTTCAAGGATTCAGGCTAGAGACATCACTTCTTGATGTTCATATCCTTATTCATTCATTATAGCCTCCAATAACACAGAGAGACATAGAATATTACAAATACCCCATGAACCTCCTTTTCCTTCCCTATCATTTTTATTCTGTTACCATTTCCTTGTTTGTATTTAATTCTGTTATTTTTACATGGATAATTATTTATTATTAGTTTAAACACTACTGGTATAGTATCCAAATTCACTGATTAGCTCCCATGTATAGCCATTTGCTTACCAACATATGGTCCACTGGCACAGAACTTCTTTTGGGACAACCTCAGTAATCTGTCATCTTCTACCTAAAGAAGCAAAACAAAACAAAGGTTGTAGGAGCATTAACACTTTTTTTTCTTAGAGGAGACATTTCTGTGACAAAGCAGAGGTGAAATCAGTAGAGCCAAATGGCTCCTGAATACACAAAATGCAATGGTGATAAACATGACGAAACTACAGAATGGAAGAAAACTCACTATTTCTCATTAAGGCCTCAAAATAACAATACTCTAAAAATAAAAGGCCATGTGCTGTGTAATACTGTCCATGAGAACAGAGATGTATCCAGATAAGACTTAAAAATTTCAAAAGGGATACACAGTTAACTTATTAAGGAGGGTTATATGTTTAGTCTTTTCCATTTCCAGAAAGCAGCAACATTAAATTAGCATGTGGATTCAATATTCAAAGTCATTTAGAATGGATATATGTATATGGATGGCTGAGTCCCTTCAGCTCTTAACCTGAAACTACCACAACATTATTAATTGGCTTTACCCCAACACAAAATAAAAAGTTTCAAGTTTGAGTGAAAAAAAAGAATGATAAACATGAAAGCAGAACATAACCTGTTTCACAGGATAAGCTTTGCAATGAAACAATAAAGTCAGGGGGAGAGACTGCAATAAACTGAAAAAACAGAAGCAATAAAAGCAAGTACATTAAAAAAAAATACCTCAACAATACTCAATCTTTTGTTTAGTTATTGTTTGTTACTATACTCTAGAACATTTTAAATAACACAAGCTACAACAGATTTAAGATCACCTAAATCAAACGTAAAATTGGGTCAATGACCTTTATAAAGGATCAACTGACTGTAAGAGACTGAACTGAAAACTTAAAAATCTGAGTGGGGAAGCAATGGCCACTTCTGTGCCATAAAGGAGCTACTAATGAACTTAAATACTACATCACTGATTAGTTATGTATCACACAGATTTCCTTGAAAAAGTTACTAGGTAACTTTTAAATAGATTCAGAAATAAAGCAAAAATATTTAAATTTAGGGACTATAAGGTGAGAGACAGATCATAATCAAGATGCTATGTTGCAGAGCTCTCCTATATGTAAAAGAACTGAGTCATACGCATGCATATTACTGTAATGTAAAAAGGAAGATGAATTTGGCTATGCTTGTAGACCAAAAAAGTGCACAAAAAGTAAGATCTTGAAAGTAGCTTGATGTTTTACATTCCTTGAGTCTCAATAACATTGGGCGAAGTGGGTATTAGTATCAACTCTTCTGAAAAATTATTATGCTCTTAAAAGTATACTCTACTTGAAAAAATATGGCCTTAGTTTGCTTTATTATGTCATTAACTATTTTAATACTTTTGCGGTACTGACAGTTTTTGAGGGGCAGAAATTCCCAGAAGTGAAAGCAACAATCATCTTTGTATATTATTCTTTAAACAGGTAAAATGAAAACCATCTGTCAATCTGTGTAGAATGTCAATGTCAAGTTTGATCAAGTCATCTCCTATAACAGACTAATCCATACAAAGTGGAGAAAGAAGACTAGACACAGAAAGGTCACAATGGCAGCTCACTGAAGTTTTAGATATCTTTTCCCACCAAATAGGATTAACTGTGTTACCTAAATTGCCTTTTCAAATGCTTGCAGCCAATATGAGAGGTCCTCCAATGTGTATACTTTATTATAAAATACAGTCATATTTGAGGTTAAGATGTGTCTCTAAAAGGTTAACCTGCAAGCACTTGGGTGCATTCTGAGAGTACAAGGGCTGATTTAAATGTCATCTAGATTGTTAAATTACAGAAAAGCAAATTTACTAACTTAAACTGCCACAATGAGAAGGCTTTGTAGGATATTAGCTTTAGGGACAACGCAGAATCACAAAGACAGACACATACCAAAAAAGAGCTATGAATCTTCCTCCCTAAAAATGAATGGAATTAATTCTCTATGCAGCTCATAAAACCATGGCAAAGAAATTTAAGAGAAAGATTTCACAATTTCATACAGTTAAACTAAGTTAAGACAAACTTTCTGGTGTGCATTATAGGATGATGTGTAATTTTCAATCCTTCTGGAGGACAACTCATTTTGAACTACACCTGTCTGAACTCAGATAACAGTTCAACTGATATGAATATAATTCTAATCAAAATCACATCATACTGCCATTCAACATTAAAAACTAATTTTGAACAATGGTATTATAAATGGGTATTGAATTTTATCAAATCTTTTTTATGCATCTAGTAATGCATATGGTTCTTCTAATTTGATTCTGTTAATGTAGTAATTATGAGTCAATACCTTGCTTAATTTGTTTAATATTAAACCAACTTTACATTCTTAGAATAAATCTCCTTTGGTGATTTTAGAATTATATCAACGATGTTACAGTGTTTTCCTCAAGGACAGTCAGGGCAGACAATATTTTGTTTTCTACTGTACCCATGTATAATTTTAAAGATGTGGGGCAAACTTTTGGGTATAGAGATAATAAATCACTGAGAAAAGAGTATAAAGGCCGGTTTAAATCTTACCTAGAATACTTAAAGTACAGAAAAGCAAATTTGTAACACCAACTGAATTTCATTTAATATAATATCAGACAAATTGAAGAACTTTGTATAAGTTTACCTGTTCTGCTTCTACATAAATGAGAGGGAATCCCATTTGTTTGGTCCAGGTATTCATCACAGCTGCTATAGGTTTACCACTAGCATTTTCTAAACTTTCCCAGAGATCCTCTAGAAGATAAATACAAACAATGAAAATCTAAAATGTTTACATTTTTATCTTTGTAAACAAACCAGAAATTTTATATAACTCGAAACTGCATCATTGACCAATTCTGTGTTTTTTTCCAGGTTCAGGAAACAAACAGTGGACCAATTAATGTTATCCTTGCCTTGCCATTAAGTGAACTATATTACAGTTTATTCCAATTTATTAAAAAATTACAAATTATAAACAAAAGACAAACAGGTGAGTTCAAACAAGAAACAGGAACAAACAAATGGAAACATATTCAAGAATACTACAAGACGATCATTCACAAAATACTGGTGACACGGGCATTATCACCACAGATGTGTATAAGAGACAGATGTTACAGTGTTTTCCTCAAGGACAGTCAGGGCAGACAATATTTTGTTTTCTACTGTACCCATGTATAATTTTAAAGATGTGGGGCAAACTTTTGGGTATAGAGATAATAAATCACTGAGAAAAGAGTATAAAGGCCGGTTTAAATCTTACCTAGAATACTTAAAGTACAGAAAAGCAAATTTGTAACACCAACTGAATTTCATTTAATATAATATCAGACAAATTGAAGAACTTTGTATAAGTTTACCTGTTCTGCTTCTACATAAATGAGAGGGAATCCCATTTGTTTGGTCCAGGTATTCATCACAGCTGCTATAGGTTTACCACTAGCATTTTCTAAACTTTCCCAGAGATCCTCTAGAAGATAAATACAAACAATGAAAATCTAAAATGTTTACATTTTTATCTTTGTAAACAAACCAGAAATTTTATATAACTCGAAACTGCATCATTGACCAATTCTGTGTTTTTTTCCAGGTTCAGGAAACAAACAGTGGACCAATTAATGTTATCCTTGCCTTGCCATTAAGTGAACTATATTACAGTTTATTCCAATTTATTAAAAAATTACAAATTATAAACAAAAGACAAACAGGTGAGTTCAAACAAGAAACAGGAACAAACAAATGGAAACATATTCAAGAATACTACAAGACGATCATTCACAAAATTAAAACTATTATACCCATTCAACTAACAGAAGTTAAAAAAATATTCAATGCTGATGAGGCCGAAGTAAAGTCCATATGGTCAAACAACTCTTGGTGGCTGAATAAGCAAAACCACCATACAATGCAGCATAACTATAACAGAAGAATGAACAGAGGAAAAAGTTCTTAAAGAGAAATCCAAAGAATAAAGGTTTCACAAGACATAATTTTGTTCTGAATCTTGAAGAGGAATGGCTCATTAGACAGAGGAGAAAGGAACATTCCAAATATACGGACTACATGTACAAAAAGGAAAGTACAAGAGAATTCCCTGGCAGTCCAGTGGTTAGGACGCTGCACTTTCACTTCTGTGAGCCTGGGTTTGATCCCTGATTGGCTATCTATTAAATTCCTGGTTGGGGATTCTATTAAACATTAATGATATTACACAAATCTTCTTGCTTTTTAAACTATTTTTGTTCATTAAGGAACTCAGTTTCATAATCAATCAAATAGTACACCTTTATTCTTCCTTTTGACTCTAATATCTAATAAATCATAGACTATCACAAAATTTTAAGAATTTCCTTCAATGAAAATCTGTAGTTCCACAAGTTCAACTCCTACAAATGGTTAATCTGCAGCTATTTTAATGTCCAGTGGTCAATTAAGGGCAACAAAACCCACAAATCACCAAAAAAGAACAAGCTCTGGTAAAGTAAACAGAACTTTTCAGACTCTTTAGCAAAACATTGAGCTGTGGAAAGCAGACTACTGGAGGTTGACCAAAAGGATAATAGGTCCTGATTCCTACTGATTTATGATGTAATATATCTTCAAAAAAGTCGACTTTATTTCCTATCCATCATATAGAAAATCGAGTATTTAGAAAAAAATAAAATATCATACTCTGGATAATGTGCCGACATTCTCTCCATTTCTATCTCAAGTTATTAAAAATTACCTGTGGCAGCATTCTTTTGTTGGAACTTGGTTAAATACATGTTCATTCCTTTCTTAAAATCCTGAGAAAACACAATTTTTAAAATCCAGGAGAGTCAGAACTCAGAATTATAGTATATTTTGACTACAGAGTACTCAAAAACTGATTTACTCAAAGTTAATTGAGTATTAGATTTACTAAAACACAGTAATGTCTACTGCCTTTCATTTAAGAATATATATGTATAGGAAATAAAGTATTTAGAAAAAAATAAAATATCATACTCTGGATAATGTGCCGACATTCTCTCCATTTCTATCTCAAGTTATTAAAAATTACCTGTGGCAGCATTCTTTTGTTGGAACTTGGTTAAATACATGTTCATTCCTTTCTTAAAATCCTGAGAAAACACAATTTTTAAAATCCAGGAGAGTCAGAACTCAGAATTATAGTATATTTTGACTACAGAGTACTCAAAAACTGATTTACTCAAAGTTAATTGAGTATTAGATTTACTAAAACACAGTAATGTCTACTGCCTTTCATTTAAGAATATATATGCTTTGCCTTCTACTTTTGCTTTTAAGTTTTATACCAGTCTTCCACCAACCCCCAAAATATAATTGCAACATCATTCATTTAAGAGACTAAAACAGTCAACATAAAAAGAAATAAAGATAAGCTAGAGTAATATTCTTATAGATTCTAGAAAAATTACTTAGGAACTTAAATAAAATCAAACTTTTCTTTTTCATGTAAAACTCTGTGGGATCACCATAAAAAAAATTAATTATTATTTTTTTTACCTTATCTCCAATGTAGTCATGTAGCATTCGGATGACAGATGCACCTTTGCTGTATGATATTGCATCAAATATCTCATCAACTTCAGAAGGATGGCCCACACTGACCTGGCAGACAGTGTGATTCAAAGTTATAACAGGAGCAGACAAACTGTAATACTGAATTACATAAAGAGCTTTCTAGGAAAACTCTTCTAACTCATAAGATACTTCTTGCCTTTAAGTGACTCATACTGTGTAATTGTTTAAAAGGGTGTAATAACTAATACTAATAAAACAGAATACGTAACACGATCCTCATCATCTCTTTAGGACCTGGGTTCCAGTCTTGACACTGCTTTGCTGGGAGGCAACTCACCATGAATCTCTTTGGAGATAGGGAGGTGAAGGTCAGGAAGGGAGAGATGAAAAACATTTGAGTTCTTGCACTTATTGTAATGGCTAACAGTTACATAGGACCCAGTAAATATGTCAAAGTAGACTGTAAGTCTAACTCTTTGGAGGCAAAATTTATACATATAAACTAGCCAAAATAGGACAGATTAAGTCAAAAGAATTAAAATATATATAAAGCAATGACAACAACAAAAGAGTATGTTTAGAATTTTCTTTGAAACAACAGAATCATAATATTACCCAAAAGGTATGGTTACCCCATTACTATTCAATAAAAATCGATTCAGTGAATGTTTATGGATACAGAAAACTTGCTTCTACAAAGATATAGATGTCTAAAATGAAACAGAACTAGAACTTTGTAGAATTTCAAGGGGAATTCCTTTGTAGCTCACTCGATAGACTCTGCCTGCAGTTTCAAGATGGAAATATAAACTACAAAAGTAAGTGACATCACTCATGCAATTTTCTTTTCAAAGAAAATTTTAACAACTACATAGTTCATGGAAAGTGAAAGCAAAGGCCAATGACTGAAAATGGCGTCTCACTTCAATGGGATGGCTGTTATCTAAGGCGTCAAGCTCCTGAGCCCGTGTATAATCAGCAGAAACAAACTGAGTCCAGATATCATACTCTGGGAAGCAGTGGTCTACACACAGATACTCAATCCATGATGCAAAGCCTTCATTTAACCAAAGATGAGTCCACCATTCCTAAAAACAGAAGATGGAAATATGTAAAGAAAAGATGCTGGTCACTCCACTAATATAAAAAACTCTTATGTCCCTTCCATTATACTCTAAAACTCTTAATGAGCTAAAATTCAATTCAAAACATTTAGTAAATAACTCACATCTATGAACAAAAGAATTGCCAAGAATGGCCAACTGGTGACACGGGCATTATCACCACTGCTAAGTAACTTTTTAGTACTAAAGGTAGAAAAGGAGGAAGAAGGGGATGAAAAACACCCTCAGGATGGAAAATGGGAAGAGAGTGCTTAAATGTGTGCAAGAGCTACACTGTCATATAAAATTTAGTTTAATAAACAACCCTCTTTAAGAAACCAGCAAGTTATTAGGACCAAACAAGGAAAACTGGGAACCATCTCCATAATGACAGGAAAAAAAATCATTGCTGAGTGACAAGTTAAACTTTCTAGATAAACAGAAAAGTAGTATTGATTATACAAGAATTACATGAAATTAACAAAATGTCATAGCAGTATTTAAATTAAATACAACTGGTATCTAAACACTTATAGAATATAAAATTCTCATTTGGTAATAATAAGAATTAATAGTGGAGTAGACAAAGAATATAATGGGTCACAGACAAAACCAACTTTTTAAAATAGAAATAAACTTCCTAGAAAGAGATTTCAATCTAATTTTCATTAAAGTTGATTATATCTCATTAAAAAAAAAGCAATACTATATGAATTCAAGATAAAGGACAAATGCAATGGTGAAAAACAAAAGGGTATTTAAAAATTCTGAAAAGATCAAATGTTTTCAATATAGTGATAAATGGCTATCTGTCTACCTGCTTTGTGTACTTATTTAACTAACAGACTCCAAGATGGTACAAAGCCAGTAATTTTCTAACTCTCTCTAAACCCCTATATTTCAGTTAATGAAAAAACTCACATTCAATAACTAGAAGCTACTCAAATACAACAAAAAGGTGTTTAAAAGCAACATAATGCACACATTTCCCCCACTAAAATTTATTACTGGAAGTTTAAAAATAAAATCATAAAAAATAAAATCTGATCAACACAGCAAAAAAAAAAATTGTTTGGTAGCAACAAATTTGCTGTGCTAGGAGAAAGGAACATTTCTGACATATTTGAACACAGGAACTAGCATACTTAATTTCATGTAAAAGTATATTTGAAACAACCTTTTCTTTTTTTTTTTTCTTTTAACCCCTAAGCAAAATTTTAAACAACCAAAGCAAAAAGGAAAGGATTTACTTTCAAGGGCTGACTTTCTTTAGGAACTCTTTCAGACACATTGCTGTTTTGGTTGCTAAGACATGTCCAACTCTTTCTGTGACCCCATGAACAGCAAGACGCCAGGCTTCCCTGTCCTGTACTATCTACTGGAGTTTGCTCAAACTCAGACATTTAAGAGTTGCTAAATGTTTTTCCTTCTTGCTTATTTCTGTGACATGTGGTCTCAGCTAACATCCAAGTTGGGCTCTGCTCTCTGGCAGCCTAAAATGCCATCAGGGAATTTGGCTGGCTCCACAATCTCCAGTTCTTTCTTTGCAGAGGTACTTCTAGTTCACTTATTAAAAGCTATGCTTCTAAGCTCTAACACAGTTGGTTGCTATAGACAGTATTCATTTAGAGTAAAAGGGAAAGGTCAAGACTAGAAGACAGAGATCATTCACTACAGACATTACAATAAACAAGGACTTCAATAGGAGAGCTGGAAATTTTAATATACTTCAGTTATTCTGTAGTTTCTTTGCCTTCATTTTATCAAATACAACTTAAAATTTTAGGCAATGAAGAAAATGACCCTTAAAAACATTTCAACCTTATTAAAGAGAGTTTGATATTCATCAGGTTACTTTACAGCTAGTGACATATGACACAAAAAACTTCAGTCAGCCTGAATCTCACTGCATGGAAATTGTCTATCTAAGTGGAATCTCTTCCTTTCACCCAAATTAATATCATGACTTGCCCCATTTGCAGGCAGTATTTAGAACAGTTTAGGTAGTATTTTCTGTTGAATAAAGATTACCTGTATGTTCTTAATTAACATGGATATCCTGATAAAAACTTTAAAGTTTTTCTATCAAAAAAAAACTTTTTTGGTACAATGTGCCAGCCAAACCTGAAATACTATTTAGCCAACATAAGGTGTAGCAGGAAAAAAATATATTTGAGCACTTAAAAATATTAAATACCATAGTAACAAGATTTCCAAACCATTGATGGGCGAGTTCATGTCCCACAACCAGAGCAACCCACTGGCGTGATGAAGAACAGGAGTTTTTTGGATCAATAAGCAATGCAGTCTCCCTGTGTTTAAAAAACAAAAAAAATTTTTTAAATAAAAGCATTTCAATAGAAGCAGGCATGCAGAAGTGGGAGAGGGAGATTCAAACAGTAAATAAGATGGTCAAGTTAGGCTTTAAAGATGTCAAGAAAACATTTCCTCAGAGAACACAGGATAGAAAAATTTCTGGGGAAGATTAAAGACTACTCCAATTGAATTCATATAAGAGAAGATCAAAAACGTGACACAAGTTTAATTATCAGTTTGTTTATAGGATAGCTGCCTGAAATTTTAGAAAAACTGTCTAAAGGATTAGGGATTGCTGTGCTAGACAGAAAGAGAAGACAGTTCTTCCATTAAAAGCAGAGAAGTGGCAAGCTGGGGGAAGATGCATTCCACAGTCCCAAAAAGAACACTGAACAGAGTGTCCAAAACTTAGCTCATCGAATAAGGCAATTTAAAGTAGAAGGCCAAAACCTGTTTACAGACATTGCTTTTAAAATTATACAACCCACATGTTTGTATTGTGGTGACAGACATGTAAGAACTTGGCTGCGGCTGCTGCTGCTGCTAAGTCACTTCAGTCGTGTCCGACTCTGTGCGACCCCAGAGACGGCAGCCCACCAGGCTCCCCTATCCCTGGGATTCTCCAGGCAAGAACACTGGAGTGGGTTGCCATTTCCTTCTCCAATGCATGAAAGTGAAAAGCGAAAGTGAAGTCGCTCAGTCGTGTCCGACTCTTCACAACCACATGGACTGTAGCCTACCAGGCTCCTCCATCCATGGGATTTTCCAGGCAAGAGTACTGGAGTGGAGTGCCATTGCCTTCTCCGAGAACTTGGCTAGAAGACACTGAATCATGGGAAGTTCTTCAAGCTGGATATATAACTATGTAACTACCAGGAGGAAGAGAAGGCACTGAAATGAGAAACTCAGCCAAAAATACATCTAGAAATACTACTGATGCCAGATGCTCACTTAAAAATCTTACACTCTCAGATAGTAGCACCAGAGGGTGTTCATCTGCATTCTTGAAATGTTCAAGGAAATGGGGGAAGGTAGGAAAATTTATGGCAGATCACAAAGCAGAAGCTACTGAACTGTAATTAGGAGTGAAGCACTCATGAAATCAGTGATCTAAAAGACAAGGCAGGGTAAAATATCATTAACATACCTATAAGTAACAAGGCCCCAGTTCTCCATGGCACCTTCATAAAATAAAACATAAACATTTATTGATATTTATACATACTCCTTCTTGAAAAATCATAAAATTCAAAATAAAAGTTATTACAATTTATCAATAAAATGAAATTTACTTTACCAGCTGCAAAGTCTGCAATAGCAATGAGATCAATTTTAGGTAAAGGATAAGGAACACTGAAGTAGTCCTTATAAAAAGGCAGAGTTTTAGCAGCAACCTATAAAAGTATAAAGAAAAGAAATCTGATAAATCCTATTGCCATTCCTACAGAAATCCACAAAGGAATCCAGTTGCAAGCCAAATATCTCAAGTTACAAGAAACCAACCCTGGGGGACCCCCACCTCCAGAAACTGCTTTAGCCCTAAGCTTTGTATATGTCAGCCAAACTTTAATCCACTTATAACTCAGTATGAAAAGTACAACTATTATATGTTCCCCCTTCCCCACTCTCTAGGTTAATAAATTCCATTCTAATATTCTCTTAATCATTATCTTTCAAAATGTTAACACTAAAGTTGCTAGTTCCAAGAGTCTATTAAAAGTAAAACCAAAGCAGCACAAGATATTTCAGATTAGATTATAAATAATTGTACTATAATTGATCAGAAATGTAAATTCCCCAACCTGGAGTTATGGACTGTTGGAACAATCCTCTTCAAGTACATTTACCTCTAACGCAAATTTTCCTTGCTCTGCTTTGCCAACAGGGGTGTAAACACGGACACACACACCATCTTTTGACCTTGTTTCTACAAAGTCATATTCACCCACAACAAATGCCACCAGATATGTAGACATGACAGGTGTGCGAGCAAACTTCACTTCCACTACATTTTCATCATCAGGGTATGGTTTCCGATCAATTACATTCTTAAGGAAAAAAGAAGAAAATTTAACAGATTTACATTAAATACCTTAAAGCAAACACTACTCCCAAACTGTAGGCTTTGTAATCTTTTCTTCTCCCTTTCCAGCACTGCTTCTCTATCCTAATTTACCCAGTACTATTATACTCTCAAGACTTTTCCTGCTAAGAAAGTGAACTGATAAAGCATACACACTAAGAAGTTGGAGCTCAAGTGTTAAAACTACCAAGGATTTGTAAGGCACAAGAAGTAGCTTTTCTTGAATACCTATTAACATAACAGGTATTGGGATGTTTCAAGACTTTAATACTTTTAAGTGAACGAAGGATAGAAGACAAGAAATATTAATAGAAATAAAATGTAGCTGTGGAACTGGGCATTTCAAAGGGCACAGGTTTCTAGACTTAGACCACATTCTGTGTGAAGGTTGGCTCTAGGCAAACTTGTGACAAGTCTCATCGACTTTTAGAGCTCCCTAATTTCCCTCTTTTTCCTCTTCAGGCTCTCAGTTTCAAGTTCTTGCTATTTTTTCTCCCAAGTAAGACTTATTCAAGAATTGATCTGACAAATTCATTTGCATTAAACTGCAAATGAACATTTCAGTGTCATTTATTAGCTTCCTCTCTAAGAATATTTGAGAAAAACGTCTTTAAGAAGAGAACCTATGGAATTCTCTCCACTAATAAAGGAAGCAAAGCCAGTTATCTCAGGTCCAGTAGGTGTTTCCAAGTTCCCTAGACTCCTATTACATCTACCGGCTAATCTGTCTTAAATAAGGCAGTCTTAGACAACACATTTCAAGTAGTAAATGCTTATTCTACTATGAATGACATTTTATGACATCGGTGAAAGGAGCACATCCAAGAACACAATCAGTTAAAACCTAAATACACTTCATTACGTGGCTATAACTTTTGGCATTTAGTAAGAATATCAGATTCTTTCTCTCTCAGGTAATAGTTATTAAGTTCATTTCTTACTTAGATTTCCAAAAAGAGGGCTTACAAGAAACTAAGAACACTAACATTTGTGCTCCCATTATGTCTCAAGTACTGTGCTGGGTGACTAGGTAGTTCCATGCTATCCCATCTAATCAGCAAACAAAATATGCTAAATGCTTATTCAAAACATAAGAATACTCATTAACACATACATACCATGTTTGATAAAGCTACTCTGTCTTTAGGAACAACCAATGAAATATCAAAAGTTGCTTTGATGGCAGGTTCATCCCAGCAAGGAAAAGCTCTCCGAGCATCAGTAGCCTTAAAAAAAGAATATGAAATATGAACTATCACTGAATGAACCTAACGGACTACTGCATGTAACAACCATTTCTTTCTATCATTCGTTCATTCACTTTTTCAAATATTTATTTTCCACTTAATGCTAGGCAATAAGCTAGGCACTGATTACAAAGAAAATACAAGGTAGCACTTTCATATACAACACATAAAACTGTCAGCATCTGACCCACTTATTTAAAGAGATCTCACTCTTTCTGTAAACATAAAAGAGTAATAAACTTTAAAGCAAAATAAGATTTAGTGGTGCAGCAGAATATCAGTTATAAAAGAATCTTTAGTGAAGTAGAAATAGAACCGCTGACAAGATTCTGTATCTTAAAAACAACAAACAAAATATGCAGAGGTAGAGAAGGCGTACTGCTGCTGCTGAGCCCCTCAGTCACGTCCGACTCTGTGACCCAATGGACTGCAGCACACCAGGCTTTCCTGTCCTTCACTATCTCCCAGAGCTTGCTCAAACTCATGCCATTGAGTCGATAATACCATCTAATCATTTCATCCTGTTGCCCCCTTCTCCTCCTGCCCTCAATCTTTCCCGGCATCAAGGTCTTTTCTAGTGAGCCTGCTCTTCCCATCAGGTGGCCAAAGTATTGGAGCTTCAGTGACAGTTCTAGTGAATATTCAGGGTTGATTTCCTTTAGGATTGACTGATTTGATCTCCTTGCTGGCCAAGGGACTCTCAAGAGTCTTCTCTAGCACCACAGTTCAAAAGCAACAATTCTTCAGTGCTCAGCCTATCAGACCTCTGTAGGCAAAGTGATGTCTCTGCTTTTTTAAGACACTGTCTAGGTCTGTCATAGCTTTTTTTCCAAGGAGCAAGCATCTTTTAATTTCATGGCTTCAGTCACTGTCCGCAGTGATTTCGGAGCCCAAGAAAATAAAGTCTGTCACTGTTTCCCCATCTATTTGCCATGACGTGATGGGATCGGACGCCATGATCTTACTGTTTTGAATGTTCAGTTTTAAGCCAGTTTTCTCTCCTCTTTCACCTTCACCAAGAGGCTCTTAAGTTTCTTTTCAACTTCTGCCATTAGGGTGGTGTCATCTCCATACCTAAGGTTATTGATATTTCTCCCGGCAATCTTAACTTCAGCTGTGCTTCATCTAGCCTGGCATTTTGCATGCTGTACTCTGTGTATAAGTTAAATAAGCAGGGTGACAATATACAGCCTCGATGTACTCCTTCCTCAATTTTGAACCAGTCTGTTGTTTCACGTCCAGTTCTAATTGTTCCTTCATAATTTCTGTTTCTTTTTTTTTCTGCTGAGTTTTCCAAATTTGCTGGCATATTGAGTGCAGCACTTTCACAGCATCATCTTTCAGGATTTGAAACAGCTCAACTGGAATTCCATCACCTCTACTAGCTTTGTTCATAGTGATGCTTTCTAAGGCCCACTTGATTTTGCGTTCCAAGATGTCTGGCTCTAGATTAGTGATCACATCATCATGATTATCTGGGTTGTAAGATCTTTTTTGTACAGTTCTTCCGTGTATTCTTGCCACCTCTTCTTAATATCTTCTGTTTCTGTTAGGTCCATGCCATTTCTGTCCTTTATCGAGCCCATCTTTGCATGAAATGTTCCCTTGGTGTCTCTGATTTTCTTGAAGAGATCTCTAGTCTTTCCCATTCTGTTGTTTTCCTCTATTTCTTTTCATTGATCGCTGAAGAAGGCTTTCTTATCTCTTCTTGCTATTCTTTGGAACTCTGCATTCAGATGCTTATATCTTTCCTTTTCTCCTTTGCTTTTCGCCTCTCTTCTTTTCACAGCTATTTGTAAGGCCTCCCCAGACAGCCATTTTGCTTTTTGCATTTTTTTTCACTTATGTATTAATAATTTGAAATTTTCTACCACATTAAAAAAGGAAAAGAAACAGATCAAATCAATTTTAGGAAGCTATTTTATTTAGCCTTCTATATTAAAAATAGGGCTTCCCAGGTATCACTAGTGGTAAAGAACCTGCCTGCCAATGCAGGGGACAAAGGAGAAGCAGATTTGATGCCTGGGTCAGGAAGATCCCCTGGAGGATGGCATGGCAACCCTCTCCAGTATTCTTGCCTGGAGAGTTCCATCGACAGAGGAGCCTGGAGGGCTATAGTCCATAGTGTCACAAACAGTGAGACATGACTGAAGTGACTTAGCATGCATGCATGCATCTTCAAAATGATATCATTTAATGTGTCAATATAAATCAATATATGTAATCACTATATATATATATTGAGATGCTTAGCACATTGTTTTTCTTACAAAGTCTTCCAAGTCTGGAAATACTAATTCTAAATCTGGAAATGCTAACCCTTCAAAAATTTCAATTCAGATACTTCAATTCACATACTTCAAATGCTCAATAACAACTTGGCTCCCGGTTATGATACTGGACAGTGCAGGTCCAGAACCACTGACAGGGAGTATATGCAAACTGTTTAGTCTAACACCATGAAACCCAAGCAAGTACAAATTGCAGCTTTGACCCACCTTGATGTGCTGAAAACTCAGAATCACAGGCTGGGAGAGAGGTGTGATCTTTTTGGGTCCAATAGCAGCATTTACTACCTGTGAGTTCAGGTAAACTTGATCTTTCTCATTCATCTCTTCAAAAAAAGTTGCATTTATGATGTTTCCAAGAGAAGAGTATGAAACAAAAGCAACTGCACTAGGACCTGAGGAGACAGAATCATGGAGACTGGGGTTGACATATATCCACTCAGGCTCAGTCGCTCATTTGTGTCTGACTCTTTGTGACCCCCATGGACTGTAGCCCACCAGGCTCCTCTGTCCATGGGATTTCCTAGGCAAGAATACTGAAGTGGGTTGCCATTTCCTTCTCCAGGGGATCTTCTTGACCCAGGGATTGAACCTGTGTCTCGTGTATTACAGGTGGGTTCTTTACCACTGAGCCACCAGGGAAGCCCTTAGTCATATTAATTCATATATATTTAGTTTGTTGAAGTCAATTAATGTGATGTCGAGCATCACATTATATGTTATGCTGAAGAGGAGTAAAGTTTTACATAACCTCCTGCTCCTTCTGCCTCTGTAACTCAGCTTGCTTCTTGCAAAGTCTAGGTCACGTAGGTCACATAGTCTCAGAAAGTGGGGACAGGAAATACTAGGAGCTGGAGTTTATCTCACTCACCCTTGTCCTGCTCTTTGCAGTCACCCAGCCCCTGAAAACCTGCTTAATCATGCCCGTCCAGGTCAGGCATCCCCCTTCCCATCGTGACCACTGTTCCTGGGCGCATGAAACTCCTTGGTTTAAACCAGCCTATTAACAGCTAGTGTTGCCCACCCCACTATAGTCTGTCTATAAACACTCTGTAATCCCTTTGTTCGGGGGCTCAGAGCTTGGAGTGTTAACTCCTCTGGGCCCGCCGGCCTAATAAACCCGAGCTTTCCAACTCTCCGAGTGTGGTGCTTGGTTTCTCGAGTACTGGTTTCTGCAACAATGCCACGATTTATTTCTTGTACACATAAATGGTGCAATTTTGATGAGAAAAGGACAAAAAAGGTAAAATTTTTATAAAAATACGCACTTAGAGATAACTGCTATTTAAGTTCTGGATATTTTTTTCTAGGTATAAATATCTGCATCCAAATACACCTCGTGTCCAAGATTTGTTAATGGACAAAAGATAATGCTGCAAGGAAGAGCCAATTCTGACTCCAGACTGGATCTGTTACTTTAACCTTTGCTTCCCGTTGCTTTTGTTCACTGCTTGTCCATAATGGCCTGCCTCAGGGAACCCTGCCCTACTGCCTGAATACTAAACTAAAGTGTCTTTGTTCAAGACCCTGTCCACCGGTGGATGGCTACAGGCAGGAAGAAATTAACACATCCTCCAGGAGATATTTGCAAGATTAACGGACTTTTTAGGGCTTCCCTGATGGCTCAGTGGTAAAAGACTCTGCCTGCAATGCTGGAGACGTTACTTTGATCCCTGCGGTTGCGAAAATTCCCTGAAGGAGGAAATGGCAGCCCACTCTGGTGTTCTTGCCTGGGAAATCCCATGGAGAGAGGAGCCTGCACTGAGCGCACACACACTTACCCCCCACCCCACATCTCTATTCTATAAAAGAACCTGGGATCTAGACCCTGATAGTTATTTTGAGATATTAGTGTGCCATTTTCTCATAAACCAGCTTTCAAATAAAGTCATTTTCCTTGCCTCAGCACCTCGTCTCTCAAATTTATTGGCTGGTTGTGTGATAAGCAGAGCGAGCCTGGACTTAGTAACAGTGTGACCGAGTTTCCTTCTCTGGAGAGCTGAGTATCAAGGATTATCTGATTCTATGGGGCATTGCGATTCACCTTTTATGGACTTCCTATTGCCAAGTAATTTCACAACTCTGTAGCCATAGAAGATAACATGTAGAAACTTGATAGTAGTGGAAATGGTTCTTTCCCTAGACAAAGATGCATTTTGTCTGATAGATATGTAGTTTTCCGTTATAGAAAATATAATTCTGAACATTGCATTATAGTGTTGCCCTATTTAGAGTACTAACCAGCTTTTGTATCAGTTAGCATACCATTTCAGAATTTATGACTGATTTATATAGAAATATGTTTGTATATGTATGTATCTGCTCTTTGAATTGCCTCTGAGCATGTCTTAACATTTCATAGATTCCCTCATCAATTAATGAACTGATGTAATCTTTTTCATGATTTTGAAAAAGTCTTTATTGAATTTGTTACAATATTGGTTCTGTTTTTTATGTTTTGGTCTTTTGGCCATCCCAAGGCACGTGGGATCTCAGCTCACAGACCAGGGATGGAATTTGCACCCCCTGCACTGGAAGGCGAAGTCTTAACCACTGGACCACTATGGACGTCCCCTGAGTTCATATGATCTTTGATGTACCTTCATTTATATTTGAAAATGGTATTTACTTTTTCATTATTTATCTCTTTGAAAATGGTATATAGATGTATACACACACACACACAAAACCACAAAGTTATATACACGCATATAGGCACACTTACTCACATATATGAGGGTCAAAATAAAAGATTTTCAGTGTCTCTTCTCATATTCTGAGGCTTACAAAGTATTTCTGGACCTGAATCCTTTGTTGTATTGAATAAGGTAAGATCTGTATGCAGGTCAGGAAGCAACAGTTAGAACTGGACATGGAACAACAGACTGGTTCCAAATAGGAAAAGGAGTACGTCAAGGTTGTATATTGTCACCCTGCTTATTTAACTTCTGTGATGAGTACATCATGAGAAACGCTGGACTGGAAGAAACACAAACTGGAATCAAGATTGCCAGGAGAAATATCAATAACCTCAGATATGCAGATGACACCACCCTTATGGCAGAAAGTGAAGAGGAACTAAAAAGCCTCTTGATGAAAGTGAAAGTGGAAAGTGAAAAAGTTGGCTTAAAGCTCAACATTCAGAAAATGGAAGATCATGGTATCCGGTCTCATCACTTCATGGGAAATAGATGGGGAAACAGTGGAAACAATGTCAGCCTTTATTTTTGGGGGCTCCAAAATCACTGCAGATGGTGACTGCAGCCATGAAATTAAAAGATGCTTACTCCTTGGAAGAAAAGTTATAACCAATCTAGATAGCATATTGAAAAGCAGAGACATTACTTTGCCGACTAAGGTCCCTCTAGTCAAGGCTGTGGTTTTTGCAGGGGTCAGGTATGGATGTGAGAGTTGGACTAAGAAGAAGGCTGAGAGCCAAAGAATTCATGCTTTTGAGCTGTGGTGTTGGAGAAGACTCTTGAGAGTCCCTTGGACTGCAAGGAGATCCAACCGGTCCATTCTGAAGGAGATCAACCCTGGGATTTCTTTGGAAGTCTCAACATTCAGAAAATGGAAGATCATGGTATCCGGTCTCATCACTTCATGGGAAATAGATGGGGAAACAGTGGAAACAATGTCAGCCTTTATTTTTGGGGGCTCCAAAATCACTGCAGATGGTGACTGCAGCCATGAAATTAAAAGATGCTTACTCCTTGGAAGAAAAGTTATAACCAATCTAGATAGCATATTGAAAAGCAGAGACATTACTTTGCCGACTAAGGTCCCTCTAGTCAAGGCTGTGGTTTTTGCAGGGGTCAGGTATGGATGTGAGAGTTGGACTAAGAAGAAGGCTGAGAGCCAAAGAATTCATGCTTTTGAGCTGTGGTGTTGGAGAAGACTCTTGAGAGTCCCTTGGACTGCAAGGAGATCCAACCGGTCCATTCTGAAGGAGATCAACCCTGGGATTGCTTTGGAAGGAATGATGCTAAAGCTGAAGCTCCAGTACTTTGGCCACCTCATGCAAAGAGTTGACTCATTGGAAAAGACTCTGATGCTGGTAGGGATTGGGGGCAGGAGGAGAAGGGGACAACCAAGGCTGAGATGGCTGGATGGCATCAAGGACTCGATGGACGTGAGTCTGAGTGAACTCCAGGAGTTCGTGATGGACAGGGAGGCCTGGAGTCCTGCAGTTAATGGGGCCGCAAAGAGTTGGACACAACTGAGCAACTGAACTGAACTGATAGTTGATTCCTGTTGATATTTGGTAGAAACCAATGCAATACTGTAAAGCAATTATATTTCAATTAAAAAAAAAGTTGTGTTATTGTTGTTTTTCAGTTGCTAAGTGCTGCCTGACTCTGCGACCCCATGGACTGCAGCACACCAGGCTCCTCTTCCTCCACCATCTCCAATATATGGAGGAGGAAATGGGAATCCACTCCAGTGTTCTTGCCCAGAGAACTCCATGAACAGTATAAAAATTGGGAGGGAGGGGCAGAGAAGAGGCAGGTGGAATTTTGAAGGAGGAAGAGAGAAAAGAGACTGGGTCAGTCATAAAGAAGAAAAGGAAAGTAAAATTAACCCACTGTATCTGCAAGTTCTGTATCCACAGATTCTATGAACCTTGGATTGAAAATATTTTTAAAAATTCCAGGGACTTCCTTGGTGGTTCAGTTGCTAAGACTCTGCGCTCCCAAGGCAGAGGGCCCAGGTTCAATTCCTGGTCAGGGAATTAGATCCCATATGTGTCAACTAAGATCCGGAGCAGCCAAATAAATAAATAAACATTAACAAATTCGAGAAAATCTCAGAAAGCAAAACTTGAATTTGCTTTGCATCTGCAGCTATTTTCTTAGCTTTTGCATTATTGTGTGTGTGTGTGTTAGTCACTCAGTTGTGCCCAACTCTTTGTGACCCTATGGAGTGCAATCCACCAGGTTCCTCTGTCCATGAGATTTTCCAGGCAAGGATACTGGAGTGGGTTGCCATTTCCTTCTCCAGGGGATCTTCCCAACCCAGGGATTGAACCCGGATCTCCTGCACTGCAGGCAAATTCTTTACTGACTGAGCTAAGTAATCTAGATGATTTAAAATATAAGGGAACACGTGCAGACATCACTCAGTTGAGCCTGACTCTTTGTGACTCCATTGACTGCAGTTTACAAGGCTCCTCTGTCCATGGAATTTTCAGGCAGGAGTACTGGAGTGGGTTGCCATTTCCTTTTCCAGGGGATCTTACCGAGCCAGGGATCGAACCCAGGTCTCCTGCATTGCGGGCAGATGCTTTACCGTCTGAGCCACCAAGGAAGTCCCCAGTGCAGCCAAATAAATAAATAAACATTAAAAAAATTCAAGAAAATCTCGGAAAGCAAAACTTGAATTTTGCTTTGCGTCTGCAGCTATTTTCTTAGCTTTTGCATTGTATTAGGTATTATAAGTAATCTAGAGATGATTTAAAATATTAGGGAGCATGTGCATAAGGTTATATGCACATCTGTATCAAATACTATTGATAAATCATTTTATATAGGGACTTGAGCATTCGTGGATTTTCATGTCTGAAGGGTCCAGGAACCAATCCCTCTTGGAGACTAAAGGACAGCTATAAAAAGAAATTGGGTAAGACTTGTGTGATATCATTCCACTTCCCCTGCTGTCTCTTGAAGACTTCAGTAATGACTAACTTGTTTTGCAAGACCTTTAGAACTGGTTTTGTGTTTCTTTCTCATGAAACAAAATGTTGAGGCTGGACCCAAGGGAATCCATTTGTAGTTGGTACAAGTATTTCTATCTCTTCAGATAGAAATCTAATTATTGCTTTTCCATATACATTATATATACATATATAATAAAGTTATACGAGGAGAAGGGGACAACAGAGAATGAGATGGTTGGATGGCATCACTGACTCAATGACATGAATTTGAGCAAGCTCTGGAAGTTAGTGATGGACAGGGAGACCTGGTGTGCTGTGCAGTCCATGGGATTTCAGAGTTGGACACGACCGAGCGACTGAACTGAACTGGTACATATTACATAGTATAAGCCAGATATAGATAACATAGACGGAAATCATTACCTATGTGCTTACTTGCTCTGTTGTGTCCAACTCTTTGTGACCCATGGACTGTAACCCGCCAGGCTGCTCTGTCCGTGGGATTTCCCAGGCAAGCATTCTGGAGTGGGTTGCCATTTCCTCCTCTAGGGGCTCGTCCCCACCCTGGGATTGAACCTGCGTCCCTGCAGGCAGATTCTTCACCTGCTGAGCCATCAGGGAAGCCCTCTATCTATTTATTTATCTACCTATCCATCTAAGCCGTCAGCAGGGTCATGCTCCCTCCAGAGGCTCTAGGGGAGGACACTTCCTTGTCTCTTCAAGCTTCCAGTGGCCACTGGCATTCCTTAGCTTGTGGCCACATGACCACAATCTTCCATCTTCATATCAGTTCAGTTCAGTTTAGTTACTCAGTCGTGTCCGACTCTTTGCGACCCCATGGACTGCAGCACCTGTCTCTTATACACATCTTATTTCTCTTCTTATTGATCTTACTTTCTGGTACAGGAAACAAGCATAAACAAGCAAATAAAGGTGTTAATCACCGACTGAAGTGGCCCACTTTGGCCAGATATGATGATAACCACTTGGGTGAGTTGTTCTCACAACAGGAGATCCCAATGAGGAACTTGGTCCTGCCACCGAAAACTAACCGGGAGAATTTGGGAGGGGCCAAAAGAGGGAGGAGACAACCATCCTCCCAGAATCCTTTGCACTGGAATCTGTCTTGGCTGAGAGATGCTCAGGCCACTGGGAAGGACCCTGACTCAGGCTGTGGGCCAAGGATGATGACTGACCGGAGACAACCTAGAAACTAATCACATTACCATAAACCCTGAGACTGTGAGCCATGTGGCAAACCAGTTTTCCTGCTGCTTTCTGCCTGGGGACCACTTTCCTATAGCGTCTTTTGCTGTCCAGGCATAGGTCTCCTTGGACAACTCATTTCTAAGTGTTGGGAGCCCACTCAACAAAGGTATATATCAAAGACACCTTGCTCTGATATAGGATTAGTGCTCAATTCTATGGAGAAAATTAGTGAAGTAGGGGACAGTGGAGCTTCCCAGGTGGCCCTAGTGGTAAAGAAGCTGCCTGCTTGTGCAGGAGATGTGGGTTTGATCCCTGGGTCAGAAAGATTCCCTGGAGGAGGACATGGCAATCCACTCCATTATTCTTGCCTGGAAAATCCCATGGACAGAGGAGCCTGGTGGGCTACAGTCTATGGGGTTGCAAAGAGTCAGACACAATCGAAGCGACTTAGCACTCATGCCAGGGGACAGCAAGAGGTGGAGGATGCTATTTTAGACAGTTTTCAGACAGCAAGGTGGAAGGAAGGACGATATCTGAGAGGAGAGTGCTCTAGGAGGAGAAAATAGCAGAGGAAAAACCTCCAGAGACATAACTGAGCCCACCTGCTCAGGAATCAGCAAGGAGGCCAGTATGGCTGCGAGTGAGTGAGGGGGACAGTGGGAGGAAGTGAGGGCATGGTGGGGGTTGACATTGTAGGACCTTGGGGAGAATTTTGCTTTTATTTTAAGCCAGTGGGAAAACTATTGGAGGGTTTTAAGCAAGGGAATGGCATAATTTAACACAGTTTGATAGGCTAAAAATATATATGCACGTGATATGTTTATATTATACATTTATAATTTTATCACATATTAAGGCATGCCTGTGACTTACAGTAAGTCCACTACATATAAACGAGTTCTGTTCTGAGAGCATGTTTGCAAGTCCAATTTGTTCCTAAGTCCAACAAGATTAG
>SJYC01019292.1:0-25644 GCA_006408675.1 Madoqua kirkii | reverse complement strand
TAGTGTAGGTCATTTGAAAAAAATAGATTCTTTGTGAAATAAAGTCAAATTTAATTAACCTCACACTTCATAGCCATGAGAAGCCAAAAACAAAAGCAAGAAAATATTTCCTGAATTAATGACAAAGGATATCTTCTTAGCAAAACCCATCACTCAGCATGTGAGACAATGAAAGTAAAGAGATGTTTTGCATACTACAACTCCAGGCATTTTCATGCACCTCAGTGGAAATGAAGTACTTTGGGATATGAAAACCAAAGATACGGGACTTTCCTGGTGGTCCAGCAGCTAAAATTCTATACTTCCACTATGGGGTATGCAGGTTTGATCCCTGGCTGGGGAACTAGGATCCAGCTTGCCACACAATACAGCCAAAAAAAAAAAAAAAAAAACCCACAAGCAACCAAAGATATGACATAGTCTCTGTTATCCTGAAGCCAGCAATTCAATGAGGAGATAAAATATACAACCAATAGGAATAGAGACAATTCTTATAAAAAAAGACTTTGAATGAGAGATTGCAAGATGGAGATGGAGCAAAAATAAACCCTGCAGAGTGATTGTATCAGGTAAAAGAAATGAAAAAAAAAAAGCCACAGCAAACCTCCCTGCATCTTTCACCAAGAAAATTCAAATTGGAGGCAGAATTGGAGCCCTAGCAAACCCAGAAAATGAAAAATGCATAAGTGGTATCCTTGTTTGAAGTTAAGCACTAGTGTGGGGATCAGTTCAGTTCAGTTGCTCAGTCATTTCCGACTCTTTGTGACCCCACGGACCGCTGTACACCAGGCCTCCCTGTCCATCACCAACTCCCAGAGTTTATCCAAACTCATGTCCATTTTGTCGGTGATGCCTTCCAACCATCTCATCCTCTGTTGTCCCCTTCACCCACCTTCCATCTTTCCCAGCATCAAGGTCTTTTCAAATGTGCCAGCTCTTTGCATCAAGTGGCCAAAGTATTGGACTTTTAGCTTCAAAATCAGTCCTTCCAAAATATCATAAGTGTTTGTGTCTAGGCAGGTACTATCCTAGCAATTGGGAGCTTAGGCAGCACTTGACCTCAAGTTGTTTTCACATTATTTGGGAAGATGAACACCTAAAGAGACAAGTTTAATATAAATGCTCATTGAGATATATGCAGAGACTGTATAGGAGAATGTGGAAGGCCCTCTAAACCTCCAGGAAGTCTAGGGAAGTTTACTCTAAAGAGGAAAAGAAAGAAAGCTGAGGGGCAACACAGCCACATCCAAAAGATGAGGGGCATTAAAACATTTATGAACGATGTCCAAGACACCAGCCCTTTGCCTACTTTCCTTCCCCTCTTTTCTCCTCCCCTCCCTTCCTTCTCTACCTCTCCCCTCACCCTCCACATACCACTCCCCAGTCCCTCTCACCCATTTATTCTCTTCCTGATTACAAAGCACCAGAGCAAGTGGCAGGAATCCCAGCTCTGCCCTTAACTCTGTCCTCTGGTGATGTGTGTCTTGGCAGGTATGATGGTTTTGTGGGGACATCTTCTGGGAGGTTATTTACATGAAAGTTTTGAAAAGGGTAAAGGAAAACTTGGGAAAAGACAAAATTTTGTGCATCACGGATATTGATTACCTCACCAAGTCGATTGGATCCCTATCTGAGCCCAAGGGAGGGAAAAACTATAAGCCAAAATTCAAGGAGCATTTTCCAGAAAAACTGACACTCAGAAGCACATAAGAAGTACCACTCTGGTGCCCAACTCACAACTAGAAGGCACTTCATTTACTCAAAAGCAAGGGTATTAATCAACACCTATATGGTAGCTTCTTCAAAAGAGAAGAAAGAGTATTTTAAAGGTTATATTATTGTATTCTGAGGATTTTGCAAACCGGAGGCTTTTTTCCACCTGATGGATACTCTCTCTACTGTGACATTTCTAAAGCAAAGTTCTTCCACTTTTGTATTACTGGACCAGATGATTCTTTGTTGTGGAATCTGAGCTGTGTCCTGCAGGATGCTATGAAACATTCTACAAAGGCTACACCCCTGAGATGTCAGCAGCAAAGAGTTATGACAGTCAAGAATGTCTCCAGACAAGGCCGAATGCCTCTGGAGGGCAAAATCATCCCAGTTGAGAACCACTGTTCTACAGTACCATGTAGTCCCTTGGTACTTTGATGTCTGCTGTCCTGTGTCACTGACTAGCTTTCCATGTATCTATCTAACAAGCAGCCAGTGAAGATCACATAGTAGACACTCAATAAATACTCATCGACTGAAATGAATAAACCTTCTCAGCAATGCATGTTTTTCCCTTTCTCAAATTCTTTAAAGTTGAGACAACCACATGCTTTCCCATGTGGACCTCCCTCTGTGAGCAAACAGAACAAGCCAACAAACCAAAGGCAGAACTTGGCTCCAAGAAAGAAAATGTGTAGAATGGAGTTATTTATTAAGAACAATCCAATCTGAGAAACATCTTTAAAGATAATTTATGTTCCCACTCAATAAATACTCATTGACTGAAATGAATAAACCTTCTCAGCAATGCATGTTTTTCCCTTTCTCAAATTCTTTAAAGTTGAGACAACCACATGCTTTCCCATGTGGACCTCCCTCTGTGAGCAAACAGAACAAGCCAACAAACCAAAGGCAGAACTTGGCTCCAAGAAAGAAAATGTGTAGAATGGAGTTATTTATTAAGAACAATCCAATCTGAGAAACATCTTTAAAGATAATTTATGTTCCCTTCAGTTGCATCCATTTTCCTCCAGGGAAGCTTTAAAACTGTGTATAAATGTTTGTAAACTCTTGCTTTCTCCATGGTTACAAACTATGAGATCCTATTTATTTATACTGAGAGGTCAAGACTGAGACTATTATCAACAAGTGATATACTAAGATAATGGTACTCTACCCATATTATTTAGGGCAAATATTTGTCAAAAATATAAATTGAAGCTCCCTTAAATGAGTCAGACCTTATATAACCTTTCTACAACTCTAAAAAAAAAAAAAAAAAGTCTTAAAGGAAGGAAGAAACCGCAGGCAAAATAACTATGACAATATGAAGCTGGGCAGACTAGGAAGTGAATCATGGGCAGAAAGGACTACAAACCTCAGGGAATGAGATACCTCCAATGGTATGCAGTGCCTGAGAAGAAAAGTCAAGCTTTGAAACCTGGTACTCAACAAATCAAGGTCTGACAAATGGCACACAAAGGAAGCTGGTATCATGTCCCTTGACTAAGTCTATGGCCCAAATGTTTTGCATTTGAACGCATTTATGAGAAGTTGAATGAACTCTTGTGGTTGGCTCAGAAATGTCGGTGTCTTAAGGCCAGAATGCTTTCAACCTCATCATTTCCTAACTTGAAGACAGGAAACTGGAAAAGCTTCATGAAGTGTAAGGGAGACAGATTTCATGTTTAAATGTAACAGTATGTTTCTCAAAATATTTAAACGAGTTAGGGAATAAATCTCTTAACTAGAAAGTTAATAAACCAAATGCATGTGTTTTATCCATCTCAAAATCTACTGTAGTATTTTCCTTAAATACTTTATGGCTTTTTAAAAGGAGAGAAAACCAGAAAAGAAATGTCTTTTTTTTTTCCTCTCATTCACACATGGTAGAAGTTTCCAGAGGGAGAGAGGGAAGAAAGGGGACCTCACATTTACTGAGCATTTATTATATGATACTTACTGAATCTTTTAAAAGTACTATTTAATTTAATCAGAAAAATCCTGTGAGGTAAGTACTGATAACCCCATTACGTAGATGAAGGAACTGATGCTTGAACTATAGAGTTAGGAAGTACCAGAATTTGAACACCAAAATCTTTGCTATATCCCTAAGTTACTAAAACAATGCCCCAAAATTTTTCCTGATTTTTTTCTCAGAGAAGCCCAAAGTAGAAAACAAACTAACACAAAACAGTCACCACTATGTTAGAATCTGAAGATGATAGAATTATTTTTTTAAGTGTGGCCTACAAAAACAATACTTTGTCAATATATTACATTCCTTCTCATGTTCTGCTCAATTAAACTCAGGTTAAGGGACTTCCTTGGTAGCTCAGACAGTAAAACGTCTGTCTACAATGTGGGAGACCCGGGTTCGATCCCTGGGTCAGGAAGATCCCCGGAGAAGGAAATGCAATCCACTCTAGTACTATTGCCTGGAAAATCCCATGGACAGAGGAGCCTAGTAGGCTACAGTACATGGGGTCGCAAAGAGTCGGACACGACTGAGCGACTTCACTTTCACTTAAGGTAATAAATATACATACTTTTATAGTAGAATTATTATTTAACAGTGAAATAGAAAATAAAACACCTAACTGATCTCAGATGTAACTAAATGTAATAACTTCTGGCAAAAGTATGCACAGAATTTACTATAGAGGATTTATATTTTGCCTAATAACCACAGCTCAGGGAATGTTTCTGATGTAAAAATCAAGATATATTTTTCCCTTTTTGTGTAATTGTTTTTGACTTTGAGGTTATCATGATGATACTAGAAAAGAGAAAAAGATTGCACAAATTCATCTTTGTTGAAATTTAAAGTGGTTGTACTCAATTTTCCTATTAGATACCCCATGACTATTCATATTGATGGGTTGATAGGTCTACATGGCTGATGCAAAGTATACCTGACATGTGGGGAGAAAAAAGGGGGGGGGCAAGTTATCCTACTCCAGTAGGAAAAGGAGTCAGCCAGTTTCATTATCCCCAAAACACTGGCTTATATCCAGAATCTCCTTTCATATTCCAAAGTCTAAAAGAAAATCTCAAAGATGCTCTTTTCCATTCGCTGAACACCATTGCAGACGGCTCCACTGGTTGGTGTTCTGCAGTGCTGAAACACTCATTTGCTTTGGGGGAAAAAAAAAGAGAGAAGAGGTGAAACATTTGCTACTGAAAGATTTTACTTAAAGTAAAATCATATGTTTCCCCCCATTGCTCATATTAATGTATGGTGCATTAAAATTTAATCCCATAAGTCTTCATTATTCAGTCACTCACTCATATGGAAAACATGGTAATTAATTAAAACAAGCATCGTAGGTTAGATATCCCATGGGATACAAACCTAGAAAAATTATCTAATCCCCATGGTTTTCATTGTGAAAATGTATTAATATTAGACCACAAGACCACAGCAGAAAAAAATTGCTGCTCATTTGCAAAGCAGTAATCTGATACAGAAACAACTCCAGTCTAAGAAGCCAAAGAACACACCATTATTGCTGGAATGAGTGGAGAGTTCGTAAGAGATGGCCGCTCTGCTCTCACAGAGGTTAGCAAAATGCTGCAGGAGAAGCATTTTCAGAGATAGCAACTCTGCTTTGTTTAGAATACAGTTGCTGATGGTCACACTATGATAGTCTATTGAATGGACTTCCAAGATGCAATCATCTTTTCAGAGCATGATATTTCATCTTTTAAAATATGTTACTATCTTTTTTATGGAAAAACCATTAACAAGTGCTATATGCAAACAAAATCAATCTCATTTACCCCTGAATATCTATTACTGCTAACGTGGAGGTTCCCGTTGTCTAATTCCATACTCAAGTTTATTTCCATAGACTAGTCACAAGCCATAATACCCTTAGTTTGGGGAACCTAAAACAAAAGAAATTTAAAAGATCAACCTTAGATCAACAAGATCTAACAGATCAACAAGGTTCCATAGTAAAAAATATTTTAAAATTACCTCCTTTATCAATCTTGCCAAAATGAATAAAATCTTTATATCATTCACTCCTTGCTGGTAAGTCCTCAAAGCCTACAATTTTAGATTACTGCCTATTTGGGTTAACGTTGATGTATTTCCTCATCATCCAGATTACAATATCTTAGGTTGAACTATTTTACTAGATTATATATCTCATGAAAGCCTGTAGAGGTGATAATAGTGAAGATAGCTTTTCTTGAGTTAGGAGGAAAGAGAGCTTGCCTGGCACCTGGAACATTGATTTGGAAGAGAATATCATAAAAGCATAAGACATATTTCTTGGATCATATTTTATCCAACATGAACATCTCTGGAATAGAAAGTTAGTAAGCATCAATGATTTCTCATGACTTCTGGAGTTCACTTGATACTGTATTATTTCTACTCTAACTAATTTCAGCTAAACCAATTCAAATGGGACAGAGCATTCATAAAGTTAAAATAGCTCCTCAAAACTTTTTTGTGCCTTTCCTCACCAGTCCTACTCTATCAAATTAATGCTTCCAACATCATCTGCATTTGGCCCACTACAGGCATACCCAATGGATCAGAAGAAATTTTAGAAGGGTGACCAAAAATATATATATATCGAAACTAGAAGAAATGGAATCCCAGAATCAAAAAAAAGAAAAAGTTTCAAGACAAATAGGTTGAACAGGAGATCAAAGTTCAAAAGGATAAAAACCAAAATGTAATCATGACCTTCATATGCCTGAGGAGCAACTAGTAGGGCAGAATGGTAGGAGCCACGGGTAGAAAAGAGACAGTAGTAAGAACCTTATCTCTAAGTGGTAGGAAAAGCAATGATGATGTAAGATAATGTAACCTTTCAAACTAGAAAAATGAATTCGTGTAATGAGAATCCACTGTGAATGAAAATCCATCTATATTTTTGAAAGCACATTCTGACGTCTCTTTGGACAAAACACTATAAGGAAAGAGTGGAAATAGAAATAATAAAGAAACAATCAATTTAATGACAAATGTTTAATCCCCATTTCTCTTTGTTTAATTTCACTTGCCTTACATATTTTCTCATCATTTTATTTTTAAGCTGTGTAAAGAGCTGAGTCTGGAAAAGACCCTGATGCTGGGAAAGACTGAGGGTAGGAGGAGAAGGAGGTGACAGAGGATGAGATGCTTGGATGGCATCATTGACTCAATGGACATGAGTTTGAGTAAATTCCAGGAGCTGATGAAGGACAGGGAAGTCTGACATGCTGCAGTCCATGGGGCGCAAAGAATTGGACACAACCTAGCGACTGAACAATAATTTCTTGAACAGTATGTAGTAGAATTTGCTTTGTGACTTTGTGAATCTTTTGTCTTATAACTGAGTTCAACTCATATTGTTATAACTAACTGATACATTAGTTCTGCTTTCTTCCTTTTAACTTCCTTTTTCCTTCTTTTCTTCCCTCTCATCTGCTGTTCTATATATTGTTTCCATTCTTTCATTCTCTAGCAAATTAGAGACATGCAATCTATTTTTATCCTACTATTATTTAAGATTTTACCAATATGCTTATACTATAAATAATCCAGTAGAGAAATATATAATTTCACTGGGAAAATTCTTTTCCTAAGCATCGATGCAAGAAAAGAAATAGCTCTTCTTTTTCTCTTAATCACCGAATTACCCGGTGCTATTTCACTGATGAAGACTCCCTCCTGGATATCATGAATATTAACAAGAGTATCTTGTTAGACATTAAGAGCAGTTTCCATAGCTGTATCAGCCAAGGAACATGGCATTTTAGGGCAGATGCAAGTCTTGTAAATATCTTCATATTTTACATTGGAGTCAACCATGGAGGATATCTGCTGCTGTGTCATAGCAAGGGTCCTTCAATCACAGAGATTATTTTAACTATTTAACAACTATGTTGTGATTTTGCTCTCAGAGCAGCTGCTTCAATAAACAAAACTCTCCATATCCTTCTCAAAACAAAACTTTAATAGAAAAACATGTTTTTATAATTTTTTCCCATCTAATAACCTGTTTGGAAATAGACATTAAAAAAATTCATGAAGTCCCCATTATATATTCCTTACTCTCAAAATAGGTTGAAACTTGGTGAAGAAATTTCTTACAGTATCAACTGAAACGTAAGGCAGTGTTATAATCACTAACACTTCGCCTTTTACACAAGGTATAAATTCTCACAGTGTAATAGAATGGGAAAAATCACTTCTCAACTGCTGTCCTCTTTTTCTCTCTCACACGTTGATACAGGATATAGGATGCTTGGGGCTGGTGCACTGGGATGACGCAGAGAGATGATATGGAGAGCGTGGTGGGAGGGGGGTTCAGGGTTGGGAACTCATGTACACCTGTGGTGGATTCATGTAGGGCAAAACCAATACAGTATTGTAAAGTAAAGAAATAAAATAAAATATTTAAAAAATAAAATAAAATTACTTCTATGATGTTTGCTATATGCCAGGCAATGTTCTCAAGTCTTTTACGTATACTAAGCCACTTAATTCTGACAACTCTAGAGGTTAATATTGATATCATACCCATTCTACAAATGAGAGGACTGAGGATTTGACTACAGCTAGGACCATGTTCTTGACTGGAGAATCCCAGGGACAGGGGAGCCTGGTGGGCTGCTGTCTACGGGGTCGCAGAGTCGGACATGACTGAAAACAATTTAGCAGCAGCGGCAGCAGCAGCAGGATTGCTTAAGAGTGTGTGGTTTAGACATTACACTCTACCATCTCACCAGCATCCTCAGATATTACTGGTTTGCGCTTACACAGCTCAGGTAAAAGTTAAGCTGAGTTTAAGGAAGAAACAGAACAAAAGTCAAAAAATAAAACAGAATCTGGTATACATCCCTGGTCTGTCCCTTACTACCTATGAAAAAATAGGTAGGCAGAATTATGGCCCTAAGAACATTTCAAAACTAATCCCTAGGACTAAAAATGATGAGATACCACACCTGTTAATATGTTAACCTCACATAGCAAGGGGGCTTTGAAATGTAATTAGGATTATTAATCAGTTAATCTTAAAAGAGAGATTTCATCCTGGATTATCTAGGATGGCCTAATGTAATTCCAGGTGAGGTGAGGTGAGGTGAAGTCACTCAGTCGTGTCCGACTCTTTGCGACCCCGTGGACTGTAACCTACTAGGCGTCTCTGTCCATGGGATTCTCCAGGCAAGAATACTGGAGTGGATTGCCATTTCCTTCTCCAGGGGACCTTCCCGACCCAGAGATCAAACCCGGGTCTCCTGCATCGAAGGCAGGCGCTTTAACCTCTGAGCTACCAGGGAAGCCCAATGTAATCCCAGGAGGCCTTAGGAGGCCTTAAAAGCAGAGGCAAAAGAGGAAATTGAATTGATTCAAAGTATGAGAAGTATTCATTGTGCTGAGGCTGGTGTGAAGATGGAAGAGGCTGCTGTTGCTGCTGCTGCTGCTGCTGCTGCTAAGTCGCTTCAGTCGTGTCCAACTCTGTGTGACCCCATAGACGGCAGCCCACCAGGCTCCTCCATCCCTGGGATTCTCCAGGCAAGAACACTGGAGTGGGTTGCCATTTCCTTCTCCAACACATGAAAGTGAAAAGTGAAAGTGAAGTTGCTCAGTCATGTCCAACTCTGAGTGACCCCATGGCCTGCAGCCTACCAGGCTCCTCCGTCCATGGGATTTTTCAGGCAAGAGTACTACAGTGGGGTGTCACCACCTTCTCCATGGAGGAGGCTGGCTGGCAAGCAAATGGAGACCTCAGTCCTATAACAAGAATGAACTGAATCTTGCCAATGATGGGCCTGAGCTTGAAAGCAGGATCTTCCATACAGTCTCCAGAAAGGAACACAGCCTGGTTGAGACCTTGATTTTAACCTTGTAGGTTTCTGAGCAGAGTAACCAGTCCTGCTGTGCTGGACTTCTGATCAAAGAACACTGAAATAATAAATTGGTATTTCAAGCCATTAAAAAAAAAAGAGTGGAAACAGTAAAACATTTTAGGAGATTATTACATGGGTCTATTGAAAGTTGGTACTAGTTTGTACTAGGGTGGAAGAAGAGAAGATAGTGAGAAATTATCTAATTAAGGAAAATATTTTAAAATTAAAGGTAGGAGGAGAGTAAGGGTAGGAGAGAAACTAAGGATAACTTGGTAATTTTGTGTCTTAGCAACTTGTGAAATAATATTATATATTATGGGGAATAATTTGGGAAATATCAGATTTAAGGAGGGTGGTAAAGACTTCTTTGTTGGAAATGTTATGTTTGAGAGCTCTATTAGACACCGAGATAAGAGTGTCAAGTTGGCAGCTATATAAACAAATCTAGAAATTAGAGAAGAGGTTAAGACTAACAAAATAATATGAGTGTATATCAGGATATACATGATATTTAAACAGTGGGAATTAGTGAGATCCTCTGTAGAGTGATGTACGTGTGAATGCATGCTAAGTTGCTTCAGTCATGACTGATTTTGTGCGACTGTGACCCCATGGACTATATAGCCCACCAGTCTCCTCCATCCATGGGGTTTTCCAGGCAAGAATATTGGAGTGGGTTGCCATGCTCTCCTCCAGGGGATCTTCCCAACCCGGGGATCAAGCCCACGTCTCTTAGGTCTCCTGCATCAGCAGAAAGATTCTTTACTACTAGCTCCACCTGGGAAGGCTTGCAGAGCAACAGCAGGCAGCAAAGAAAGTGAGGACTAAGCAAGCAGGTCTAGGGTACTCCAACTGATTAGAAATCAGGAAGAAGAAAAAAATCTGCAAATGAGAATGGAAGGATCTAGCCAATGAGGAAGAAAGAAATACAGACTGTATATCCTTAAATCAACGGAAAGAATTTTTTCAAAAGCTACAGCTGAAAAGTTAATGAAAACAATGTTTAAGAAGGTGGGGAGGGGGCTTCGGCATTGGGAGATCATGTACATCTGTGGCTGATTCATGTCGGTATATGGCAAAACCAATGCAGTATTGTGAAATGGAATAAAGTATTAAATTAAAAAAATAAAATAAAAATAATTTAAAAATATGAATATGTTTTATAAACAAAAAAACAAAAACAAAAAAAAGAAAGAAATTATCTATGACAAGAGTTTACATGTAAACTTAATAAGAACTTACTAAATGACATGATGGGAATAAAATGCAGATATGAATGCATTAAAACAAGAATGAAAAGCAGGAAGAGTCGATGCAGTGGGTGCTGTGGTGCTTCTCTACTGTGGTGACTTGAGTAGTTTGGAACTGTGTTTTATAAAAACCCATTCTCTCTATGGCTCTGGATTAGAGCTGGACAACAAAGAAACTTGTAGACAGAATGAAGCGGTCACCACTGCTCTTCTTGTTCCACAGGTAATTCTTCCTTCTTGCAAGCCCTGCTAACCAACAGCAACCCCAGACCTACCACCAGGTCCAGAGGCAAGAGCCTTCCCTGGGCTTCTCTAGCTCTGCTTCATGGCCCCACTCTGGCAGTTAGACCTGTCTGGCTTTCCAGAAGCCTCTAGCTTGTTCACCCACACCAGGGTTTCAGAAGAGTGATCAGAAACTTTTCTTTGATCCTCCAACTCCCCCTTTTGCAGTCTTGTTCCCAGCTCCTCCCTGCCATGAAGTGAAGTCGCTCAGTCATGTCCAACTCTTTGCGACCCTCCAGACTGTAGCCTACCAGGCTCCTCTGTCCATGGGATTTTCCAGGCAATAGTACTGGACTGGATTGCCATTTCCTCCTCCAGGGGATCTTCCCAACCCAGGGATTGAATCCGGGTCTCCCGCATTGTAGACAGACGCTTTACAGTCTGAGCCACCACGGAAGCCCTATAATTAATCCCTGTTATAGAACACTCATTCTCTCCCTACAAGTACAAAACTTTTCAAGGAGTTTTGCTCTAAAGGGAAGGAAAGAAATATAAAACAGCTGGATATAGATGCAAATATAAAGTCAAGGGGATAGCTTTCTTAAATTTTTAAGATCAGAATGATTAATTTGACATATTGGTTATACTAGCGGATGGATTTGGTAAAAAGGAAAAATTGATGACCCAGGATATGGAAAGGTAATTCAGAAGTAAAATCCTTAGGTAAGCACATGGGAATACAACAAAAGGAGTGGTCTTATATAGATTTTGAAGCTGTTCATCATCATAATAGAAGGTTGAGAATACGAACACAAATACAGGGAAATTGATAAATTGAGGGTAATATATTAAGATGAAGTTTGTGTTTTGACTGCTTTATTAGCTGGGACTGAAAAATAAGAAATAGATGTTGAAGGTCCAACAAGGAGAAACTGTAAAATAAATGTTGAAAAATAGGAGAAAAGTTGACTAGGGAAGTTTAGTAGAATAACTGGACAGAACTGAAGGAAAGCTTAAACTGTGAAAACTGACACCAGTGAGTTTTCTGTTTGTTGGTTGTTTTCTTTTTTTCTTTCCAATATACCCATCTGTTGGTTATAGGTTTGGAACGGAAGGCTTGGATTTAACCTGGTAAATTTAGATGATGGAGAAATGTAGATGTGTGTAAGGTGATGATTTCAGTAACTGACTCTAAGCATGGAAAATGGGAAAATGAGCACATGAAAAAGAGTATGATGTGGACAATAACACTCAATTTCTCAGTTAGGCCTGAGAATTCATCCAGTGACGACACTAGAGCAAGTGCACTGTAAAGTCAGTAGAGTTAATAAAAAGCGGGATGCTTGATATCTATGTTTTGGAAGTGGTGTAATCTTTGATAGTAACAAGGTCTAAAGTATGACCCTAAAAACAAGTGAATGAAAAGAAAGATTACTGGAAAAAGTGTCTGTCAAGTCAAGGAACTAAGATGTATTGTTACAGGGTAACATATCTTTCAGGAAGTTAATCCTGACAAATAATATCATAAGAGAGAGGATAGCAACAGGGCTGGAACTCAGGTGAAGGAAGCATGGCACCCAGGGTTCAAAATTTTAAGGAGATATGCAATTGCAGGGATTGATTCTGCACTTGCATTATATTGAGAGAGGCAATTCCTAAGCAGGTTGATAAGAAGTCCAGGGGTCCCCAAGGAGAGAGGGGTCTGGAATTCTCAAGGAGGAGGAAAGGACAATTTTTTTTCCCCCTCTACATTCCTTAGGATTATATAACAATAATATATCCTGCTTGAGGGCAGTTTCTGGAAAAATCTGGCTAATCTTGCCATCTTAAAATGTAAATTATGGGAGTGGGTCTAGTAAGGTCTTTACAACCTCCAGACAATCTTTTGATTCACTATAACTAATTAAAAATTATATAACTCCATTGCTAACACTAGTGACAGAGTACTCTTTCTACCTCCTTCTGATGTCTATATCAGAAGCTTTCTCTATCTCTTTTATACTTTAATAAAACTTTATTACACAAAAGCTCTGAGCAATCAAGCCTTGTCTCTGCACCCAGATTGAATTCTCCTCTGGAGGCCAAGAAACCCAGTGCCTTTTTAATGGTTCAGCAGCAACCTTTCAACATCAGTAACGTTAACCTAGACATTAAGAAGCATGAAGAGAAGCAGAACATGGATACCATCCACTGAAAACAGAATTGTGTAAATTTTCATAAGCAAAATCTATATTCTGTATTGCACATAACTTTAAGAAACTAGTAAAGAGTCTGCTCATAAAAAAAATCAATGGTTTTAATATTAAAGAATACTCAGTAAATAAGAATTACTCCAGCTTAACATAACTATGTTGTTCACATGTGGATCTGAAACAGTCTCACTCCCTTTAACTATTTCTCATTGTTTAAAAAGGGTTTAGTGATTAACAGCTAAAGCCATTTTGTCCTCTACACCATAGGTAGACATTTGATTTTGCTATTGTCTATTCCTTGACAATAGATTTTGGAGTTGACTTTAGATAACTACAGAATTGGAACTGACTTCATGAATTATTTCTTATCAATGGCCATTCTCTTTCTTAAATCTAATGAATCTCTAAAAATTTTCCTAACTTTTGCCCTCGAATACACATTTACCAACTCACTTAAATTCATCACTGAATTTCTAACATATATACTAATCTGAGAAGAAAGGAGAAATAAGGCTATTACCTTGACACTGAAAAAGTTTAATAAGTGTCAACCATGAGAAAAAAATTACTAAAAGAGAGCATTTGGTCTTAAAATGTATTCAAAATTCTCCTGAGAACTCCAGACAGAATAATAAAGTGATCATTATTTTAACTTTCCAATTGAAGAGAAAGTATTTTTATTCACAGAGCAGAGTGAGTGAGTAGAGTAAAAGTCACTCAGTCATGTCCAACTCTTTGTGACCCCATGGATTATACAGTCCATGGAATTCTCCAGGCCAGATACTGAGTAGACAGTATCAGTAGATTTAACAAAGAGGATGGCCACTGATCAGAAATAATTCATGAAGTCAGTTTCAATACTGTAGTTATCCAAAGTCAACTCCAAAATCTATTGTCAAGGAATAGAAAATAGTCTTTCCTTTATCCAGGGATCTTCCCAACCAAGAGATAGAATCCAGGTCTCCCTTATTGCAGGCAGATTCTCTACCTGCTGAGCCACAAGGGAAGCCCAAGAATACTGGAGTGGGTAGCCTATCCCTTCTCCAGCAGATCTTCCTGACCCAGGAATTGAACCAGGATCTCCTGCATTGCAGCCAGGTTCTTTACCAACTGAGCTATCATATTTGTTCAGTTCATTCACTCAGACATGTCTGATTCTGTGACCCCAAGGACTGCTGCACGCCAGGCTTCCCTGTCTATCATCACCCAGAACTTACTCAAACTCATGTCCATTGAGTCGGTGATGCCATCCAACCATCCAATCCACTGTCATCCCCTTCTCCTCCTGCCTTCAATCATTCCCAGCATCAGGATCTTTTCAAATGAGTCAGTTCTTCACATCAGGTGGCCAAAGTATTAGAGCTTCAGCTTCAGCATCAGTCCTTTCAATGAATATTCAGGACTGATTTCCTTTAGGGTGGACTGGTTGCATCTTCTTGCAGTCCAAGGGACTCAACAGTCTTCTCCAACACCATAATACAAAAGTATCAATTCTTTGGCACTCAGCTTTTTTATAGTTCACCTATCACATCCATATACGATTACTGGAAAAACTAGTTTTGACTAGATGGATCTTTGTTGGCAATGTAATGTCTTTTTAATATGCTGTCTAGGTTGGTCATAACTTTTCTTTCCAAAGAGTAAGTGTCTTTTAACTTCATGGATGTAGTCACCATCTGCAGTGATTTTGGAGCCCCTCAAAACAAAGTCAGCCACTGTTCCCATTGTTTCCCCATCTCTTTGCCATGGAATGATGGGACCAGATGCCATGATCTTCATTTTCTGAATGTTGAGTTTTAAGCTAACTTTTTCACTCTCCTCTTTCACTTTAATCAAGAGGCTCTTTAGTTCTTCTTTGCTTTCTGCCATAACGGTGGTATCATCCACATATCTAAGGTTATTGATATTTCTCCCTGCAGTCATGATTCCAGCTTGTGCTTCTTCCAGCCCAGAATTTCTCATGATGTACTCTGCATATAAGTTAAATAATCATGGTGGCAAAATACAGCCTTGACATACTCCTTTTCCTATTTGGAACCAGTCTGTTGTTCCAGGTCCAGTTCTAACTGTTGCTTCCTGACCTGCATACAGATTTCTCAAGAGGCAAATCAGGTGGTCTGGTATTCCCATCTCTTTCAGAATTTTCCACAGTTTGTTGTGATCCACACAGTCAAAGAAGTTGGCATAGTCAATAATGCAAAAGTAGATCTTTTTCTGGAACTCTCTTGCTTTTCCAATGATTCTGAGGATGTCGGCAATTTGATCTCTGGTTCCTCTGCCTGTTCTAAATCCAGCTTGAACATGTGGAAGTTCACTGTTCATGTACTATTGAAGCCTGGCTTGGAGAATTTTGAGCATTACTTTAATAGTGTGTGAGATGAGTGCTATTGTGTGGTAGTTTGTGCATTCTTTGGCATTGCCTTTCTTTAGGATTGGAATGAAAATTTACCTTTTCCAGTACTGTGGCCACTGCTGAGTTTTTCAAATCATATTTGTAAATATATCTAACTCATTCAGGCTTTTGTTTCTACCTAAATTCACACTGATGACTCCTGGTATACTATCAGATACAATGCTAACCTGTACTGCTTTGAGAAAAACAATGACATCTTATTACCCAAACTTCCACTTCAGAGCAATCATCCTAAAAACCTCCTAATACCATCAATGTAACTCAAAACTATATAAACCTCAGTATATGTAATGAATGCTGATAATGGCTTTGGTGATAACGACTTTAGTAGTTACCCCCAAAAACTGCCTCTACTTTTTTTTTTTTTAAAGGACATAAAGATAGAATCTACTATGCTGAGCCAAAACATGTAATCATGAGTGATATTTGCCATCCCAGAGATGTAATTAGATTCCTTTAGGGAATGAACGAAGGCTTAAAACTATCACCTGGAATAATTACTTTAAAGGTCAAAGAAATTAAAAATACTCACAAATCCTATTTGGGTTAGACCTTTATGAGATACGTTTAACAAGCAATTTCACTGAAATAAGTAGAAATATTAGACCAGGCCTGCCTAAAAACAGGTCCAAGATGGGATTAAACACGCAAGGATTTTATTAAGGAAAATGTCTGTATGAGGAAATGGGGAGGGAGCCAGGAGAGGCAGGGAGAGACACCAACACCTGATAAAAGCCTGGCTCCAAGGGAAGGAGAGAGAAATAAAGGCCAGATGGAAGCATCCTAGACTATCCTGCAGTTCAAGGGAGCTTCAGCCAGGCGCTCAGGGAGCCTGAGCCCCAACACCTATCCGCGAAGCCCTGATTCTGCCAGGAACAGGCCGACTTTAGAGTCCCGCCTGTGCTGGACAGGAGCAGCAGGCCATGGAAAGCGTGGCTTCTGTGAAAATGCCTTGATAGACTTCAGAGCAGGAAGCCTGGAGTCTTCTGTCAATCATATACTTGCAGGCGGAACTTTGAGGCACACTCTCATGGCTCCCAGAGGTGGCGGTGGTTAAGTTGCTAAGTCGTGTCTGACTCTTGTGACCCCCATGGATAGTAGCCTGCCAGGCTCCTCTGTCCATGGCTCCCAAAGGGGGAAACATAACTAACATTCTACTATTTTCAATATCAGACTTGTACCAAGACTTAAACCGTACAAGCACTTAAGTCTCTTTTAACCGGACTGATATTGTTAATGAGAATAATCACTGAAATAGCATCAAAATATGTATCTACATGTATAACAAAGATTTTACCAGAATGCAAACTGACAACTCATTCCTTCTCCTGCCCAAATACATAACTTTGCTTCTGGAATAAAATAGAATATTCTTTTTTTTTTCACTCAGTTACACAAAGTCTCTTCAACATTCTTTCAGATTATGATTTTATATATTACCATTTTAGTATAGATCCTTTGTATCTACTTTGTTCAAATAGCTCCTTTAAATTTCTACCTAAATAAGCTTTTCCACTACATTTTTTTTCCTAAACAATTTTAAAACTTGTTCATGTGCCAGCTGTTATTAGAAATATTTATTAATGCATCCTTTCAGTTCAGTTCAGTCACTCAGTCATGTCTGACTCTTTGCAACCCCTTGGAATGAAGCATCCCAAGCTTCCCTGTTCATCACCAATTTCTGGAGCCTGCTCAACTTATGTCTATCTAGTCAGTGATGCCATCCAATCAACTCATCTTCTGTCATCCCCTTCTCCTCTGCCTAATCATTCCCAACATCAGGGTCTTTTACAACGACTCAGTTCTTTGCATCAGGTGGCCAAAGTATTGGAGTTTCAGCTTACCATCAGTCCTTCCAAGGAATATTCAGGACTGATTTCCTTTAGGAGGGCCTGGTTGGATCTCACTGTAGACCAAGAGACTCTCAAGAGTCTTTTCCAACACCACAGTTCAGAGGTATCAAATCTTTAGTGCTCAGCTTTCCTTATAGTACAACTTTTACATCCATACATGAGCACTGAAAAAACCATAGCTTTGATTAGACAGACCTTTGCTGGCAAAGTAATGTCTCTGTTTTTTAATATGCTGTCTAGGTTGGTCATAGTTTCTCTTCCAAGCAGCAAGTGTCTTTTAATTTTATGGCTGCAGTCACCATCTGTAGTGGTTTTGGAGCCCCCCAAAATAAAGTCAGCCACTGTTCCCATTGATTCCCCATCTATTTGTCATGAAGTGATAGAACCAGATGCCATGATCTTAGTTTTCTGAATGTTGAGTTTTAAGCCAACGTTTTTACTCTCCTCTTTCACTTTCATCAAGAGGCTCTTTAGTTCTTCTTTGCTTTCTGCCATAAAGTTGCTATAATCTGCATATCTAAGCTTATTTATATTTCTCCCAGCAGTCTTGATTCCAGCATGTGCTTCAACCAGCCTGGCACTTAGCATGATGTACTCTTCATATAAGTTAAATAATCAGGGTGAAAATATATAGCCTTGATATACTCCTTTCCTGATTTGGAAATAATCTGTTGTTCCATGTCCAGTGCTAACTGTTGCTTCTTGGCCTGCACACAGATTTCTCAGGAGACAGGACAGGTGGTCTGGTATTGCCATGTCTTTAAGTATTTTTCAGTTTGTTGTCAAAGGCTTTGACGTTGTCAATAAAGCAGTAGATGTTTTTCTGGAACTCTCTTGCTTTTTCCATGATCCAATAGATTTTGGCAATTTGATCTCTGGTTCCTCTGCCTTTTCTAAATCCAGCTTGAACATATGGAATGTCTCGGTTCACATACTGTTGAAGCCAGGCTTGGAGAATTTAGAGCATTACTTTGCTAGCATGTGAGATGAGTGCTATTATGTGGTAGCTTGAACATCCTTTGGCAGTGCCTTTCATTAGGATTGGAATGAAAACTGAACTTTTCCAGTCCTGTGGCCACTGCTGAGTTTTCCAAATTTGCTGGCATATTGAGTATGGCACTTTCATAGCAATCTTTTAGGACTTGAATTAGCTCAGCTGGAATTCCAGCATCTCCACTAGCTTTGTTCGTAGTGATGCTTTCTAAGGCCCACTTGACTTCAATTCCAGGATATTTGGCTCTAGTCCACTGATCACACCATCACGGTCATCTGTGTCATGAAGATCTTTTTGTACAGTTCTTCTGTCTATTCTAGCCACATCCTCCTAATATCTTCTGCTTCTCTTAGCTCCGTACCATTCTGTCCTTTACTGAGCCCAACTTTGCATGAAATGTGCCCTTGGTATCTCTAATTTTCTTGAAGAGATCTCTAGTCTTTCCTATTCTATTGTTTTCCTCTATTTCTTTGCACTGATCACTGAAGAAGGCTTTCTTATCTCTCCTTGCTGTTCTTTGGAACTCTGCATTCAAAGGGGTGTATCTTTCCTTTTCTCTTATGCCTTTCACTTGTCTTCTTTGCTCAGCTATTTGTAAGGCCTCCTCAGACAACCATTTTGCCTTTTTGCATTTTTTTTTCTTGAGTATGGTCTTGATCACTGCATGCTCTACACTGTTACAAACTTCTGTCCACCATTTTCAGGCACTCTATCAAGTATAATCTGTTGGATCTATTTGTCACGTACACTGTATAAAAATAAGTGATTTTATTTAGGTCATATCTGAATGATCTAGTGGTTTTTCCCACTTTCTTCAATTTAAGTCTGAATTTGGCAATAAGGAGTTCATGATCTGAGCCACTGTCCACTCCTGGTCTTGGTTTTGCTGACTGTGTAGAGCTTCTCCATCTTTGGCTGCAAAGAATATAATCCATCTGATTTTGGTGTTGACCATCTAGTGATGTCCATGTGTAGAGTTTTCTCTTCTGTTGTTGGAAGAGGATGTTTAGTATGACCAGTACATTACCTTGGCAAAACTCTGTTAGCCTTTGCCCTGTTTCATTTTGTACTCCAAGGCCAAATTTGCCTGTTACTCCAGGAATTTCTTAACTTCCTACTTTTGTATTCCAGTCGCCTTTGATGAAAGGACATCTTTTTGAGTGTTAGTTCTAGAAGGTCTTGTAGTTGTACATAGAACAATTAAACTTTAGCTTCTTCGGCATTACTGGCTGAGGCACAGACTTGCATTACTATGATACTGAATGGTTTGCCTTGGAAACGAACAGAGATCAGTCTGTCGTTTTTGAGACTGCATCCAAGTACTGCATTTTGGACTATTTTTTTTACTATGATGGCCACTCCATTTCTTCTAAGGGGTTCTTGCCCACAGCAGTAGATAGAATGGTCATCTGGTTGCCCATTACAGTCCATTTTAGTTCACTGATTCCTAATACGTCGATGTTCACCTTTACCATTTCCTTTACCATCCTGAAATTAAATGTAATTGTATGCCAATTTGAAATTAGTCATAGGTATCAACTATATACAGTTATTTTTAAAATATTTCTTCCAGTTGACTTTGTTTTTAATTGGAGGATAATTCCTTTATAATGTTTGTTAGTTTCCACGGTACAATGTGAATCAGCTATAAGTACATATATACCCCTTTCCTCTTGAGCCTCCTTCCCACACCACACCCCCTTCCCATTTATCTAGGTCATCACAGGACACCAAGCTGAGCTCCTTTTGCTATACAGTGGCTTTCCACATACTTTTTTTTTTTTAACCTTCAACAGAAACATAGTTTTTTAAATTAATTTATTTTAATTGGAGGTTAATTACTTTACAGTATTGTGGTGGTTTTTGACATACTTTGACATGAATCAGCCACATTTGTACATGTGCTCCCCATCCTGCACCCCTCTCCCACCTCCCTCCCTATCTCATCCCTCTGGGTTGTCCAAGTGCACCGGCTTTGAGTGCCCTGTTCTCTGCATCAAATTTGGACTGGTAATCTATTTCAATATGGTAATATACATATTCTGATGCTATTTTCTCGAATCATCCCACCCTTGCCTTCTCCCACAGAGTCCAAAAGTCTGTTCTTTATATCTGTGTCTCTTTTGTTGTCTCACATATAGGGTTGTCATTACCATCTTTATAAATTCCATATATATGTGCTAATGTACTGTGTTGGTGTTTTTCTTTCTGACTTACTTCACTCTGTATAATAGACTCCAGTTTCATCCACCTCATTAGAACTGATTCAAATGTGTTTTTTTTTAATAGCTGAGTAATATTCCATTGTGTGTGTGTGTGTGTGTGTGTGTGTGTGTGTGTGTGTGTATATATATATATATATATATATATATATATATATCACAGCTTTCTTATCCATTCATCTGCCAGTGGACATCTAGGTTGCTTCCATGTCCTGGTTATTGTAAACAGTGCTGTGATGAACATTGGGGTACATGTGTCTTTCAGTTCTGGTTTCCTCAGTGTGTATGCCCAGCAGTGGGATCACTGGGTCATATGACAGTTCTATTTTCAGTTTTTTAAGGAATCTCCACACTGTTCTCCATAATGGCTGTACTAGTTTGCATTCCCACAAACAGTGTAAGAGTGTTCCCTTTTCTCTGCACCCTCTCCAGTATTTATTGTTTGTAGACTTTTTGATAGCACCCATTCTGACCAGCGTGAGATGGTACCTCACTGCGGTTTGATTTGCATTTCTCTGATAATGAGTGATGTTGAGCATTTTTCCATGTTTGTTAGCCATATGTACATCTTCTTTGGAGAAATATCTGTTTAAAAACAAAAGACCTACATATAGAAAACTATAAAACATTGATGAAAGTGATCAAAGATGACACAAATAGATGGAGAAATATAACATGTTCATGGATCAGAAGAATCAATATAGTGAAAATTAGTATACTACCCAAAGCAATCTATAGATTCAGTGCAATCCCTATCAAGCTACCAATGGTATTTTTCACAGAAACAGAACAAATAATTTCACAATTTGTACAGAAATACAAAAAAAACTCGAGTTGGCAAAGCAATCTTGAGAGAGAAGAATAGAACTAGAGGAATCAACCTGCTTGACTTCACACTGTATTACAAAGCTACAGACATCAAGACAGTATGGTATTGGCACAAAGACAGAAATATAGATCAATAAAGCCCAGAGATAAATCCACACACCTAGGGACACCTTATCTTTGACAAAGGAGGCAAAAATATACAATGGAGAAAAGACAATCTCTTTAACAAGTGGTGCTGGGAGCTGGTCAACCACCTGTAAAAGAATGAAACTAGAACACTTTCTAACATCATACACAAAAATAAACTAAAGATGGATTAAAGATCTAAATGTAAGATCAGAAACTATAAAACTCCGAGAGGAAAACATAGGCAGAAATCTTTCTGACATAGATCACAGCAAGATCCACTATGACCCACCTCCAGAGTAATGGAAATAAAAGAAAAACAAATGAACCTAATTAAACTTAAAAGGTTTGCACAATGGAGGAAACTATAAGCAATGTGAAAAGATTGCCTTCAGAGTGGAAGCAAATAGATAATAGCAAATGAACCAACTGACAAAGAATTAAGCTCAAAAATATACAAACAGATTATGCAGCTCAATATCAGAAAAATAAACAACTCAATCAAAAAATGGGCCAAAGAACTAAACAGACATTTCTCCACATGCTATTTTACACATGGTAATGCATATATGTTAATGGTACTGTCTCAGTTCATCTCACCTTCTCCATCTCTTCTGAGTCCACAAGTCAATTCTCTAAATCTGTGTCTCTATTCCTAGCCTGAAAATAGGTTCATCAGTACCATCTTTCTATATTCCATATAGATGTGTTAATACACCATGTTTGTTTTTCTCTTTCTGACTTACTTCACTCTGTATAATAGGCTCGATTCATCCACCTCATTAGAGGTGATTCAAATAATTTCTTTTTATGACTGAGTAATATTCCATTGTGTATATAAGTGAAAGTGAAGTCGCTCAGTCATGTCTGACTCTTTGCAACCCCATGGACTGTAGCCTACCAGGCTCCTCCCTCCATGGGATACTCCAGGCAAGAGTACTGGAGTGGGTTGCCATTTCCTTCTCCAGGGATATGTATCAAAATTTCTTTATTCATTCATCTGCTGATGGACATTTAGGTTGCTTTCATGTCCTTGCTATGTAAATAGTACTGCTATGAATATTGGGGTACATGTACCTTTTTGAATTATGATTTTCTCAGTATATATGCCCAATGGTGGAATTGCTGGGTCATATGTAGTTTTATCACTAGCTTCTTAAGGAACCTCCATAGTTTCTCAATAGTGGTTCTATCAATCTACATTCCCACCAACAGTGCAAGAGGGTTTCTTTTTCTCCACATCCTCTCCACCATTTTGTTTGTAGATTTGTTTTTTTTATAATGGCCATTCTGACTGGTGTGAGGTGATAACTCATCATAGTTTTAATTTTCATTTCTCTAATAATGAATGATGTTGAGCATCTCTTCATGTTTTGTTGGTCATGTATATGTCTTCTTTGGAGAAAAGTCTATTTAGGTCTTCTGTCCAGTTTTTGATTGAGTTGCTTGTTTTTCTGATATTGAACTGCAAGAGCTCTTTGTATATTTTGGAGATAAATCCTTTGTTAATTGCTTCATTTGCAATATTTTCTGCCTTTCTGAGCAATGTCTTTTTGTCTTCTTTATGGTTTCCTTTGTTGCACCAAAGCTTTTCATTTTAATTGGGTCCCATTTGTTTATTTCTGATTTTATTTCCATTACTTTAGGAGTTGAGTTAAAGACAATCTTGTTGCAACTTATGTCAAAGGGTATTCTGCCTATGATATCCTTTAAGACTTTTATAGTGTCTGGCCTTACATTTAGGTCCTTTTGAGTTTATTTTTCATCTATGATATTACATATATATATATGAAGTGATTTCATTATTTTATGATAGCTGTCCAGTTTTCCCAACACCACTTACTGAAGGGACTGTCTTTTCTCCATTGTACATTCGTGCCTCCAGAAGACAATGGCACCCCACTCCAGTACTCTTGCCTGGAAAATCCCATGGACAGAGGAGCCTGGTAGGCTGCAGTCCATGAGGTCGCTAAGAGTCAGACACGACTGAGTGACTTCACTTTCACTTTTCACTTTCATGCATTGAAGGAAATGGCAACCCACTCCAGTGTTCTTACTTGGAGAATCCCAGGGACAGAGGAGCCTGGTGGGCTGCTATCTATGGGGTCGCACAGGGTCGAACATGACTGAAGCAACTTAGCAGCAGCAGTAGCAGCAGGTGGCCATAGGTGCCTGGGTTTATCTCTGAACTTTCCATTCTGTTCCATTGATCTGTATTTCTGCGTGCCATTACCATACTGTTTTGATGACTGTAATCACCTGATATCTGGAGTCAGGGAGTCTGATTCCTCCTGATCCATTCTTCTTTCTCAAGATTGTTTCTGCTATTTGAAGTCTTTTGTGTTTCCATACAAAATGTAAGCTTTTTGTTCTAATTCTGTGAAAAATGCACTTCATAATTTGATAGAGACTGCACTGAATCTTTAGGTTGCCTTAGGTAGTACAGTCACTTTCATAATATTGATTCTTCCAACCCAAGAACATGGTATATTTTTTTCAACTGTTTGTGTTATCTTTTATTTCTTTCATCAGTATCTTGCAATTTTCTGAATACAGGACTTTTGCCTCCTTAGGTAGGTATGTTCCTAGGTATTTCATTCTTTTTGATGCAATCAATGGTAAAATGAACTGTTTCCTTACTCTCTTTCTGATCTTCCATTATTAGTGCATAGGAATTCAAGAGATTTCTGGGTATTAATTTTGTATCCTGCAACTTTTGCCAAACTCTTCATGAGCTCCAATAATTTTCTGGTAGTAACTTTAGGATTTTCTACATGTAGTATCATGTCATCTTCAAACAGTGACAGTTTTATTTCTTCTTCTCCAATTTGGATTTCCTTTATTTCTCTGATAGTATGGCTCAGTTCAGTTCAGTTCATTCGCTCAGCTCTGTCTGACTCTTTGCAACCCCATGAATCACAGCACTCCAGGCCTCCTGTTCATTACCATTTCTCAGAGTTCACTCAGACTCACGTCCATTGAGTCCGTGATGCCATCCAGCCATCTCATCCTCGCTCATCCCCTCCTCCTCCTGCCCCCAACCCCTCCCAGCATCAGAGTCTTTTCCAGTGAATCAACTCTTCCCATGAGGGGACCAAAGTACTGGAGTTTCAGCTTTAGCATCAGTCCTTCCAAAGAAATCTCAGGGTTGATCTCCTTCAGAATGGACTGGTTGGATCTCCTTGCAGTCCAAGGAACTCTCAAGAGTGTTCTCCAACACCACAGTTCAAACGCATCAATTCTTCGGTGCTCAGCCTTCTTCACAGTCCAACTCTCACATCCATACATGACCACTGGAAAAACCATAGCCTTGACTAGACGGACCTTAGTCGGCAAAGTAATGTCTCTGCTTTTGAATGTACTATATAGGTTGGTCATAACTTTTCTTCCAAGGAGTAAGCGTCTTCTAATTTCATGGCTGCAGTCACCATCTGCAGTGATTTTGGAGCCCAAATAAATAAAGTCTGACATTGTTTCCACTGTTTCCCCATCTATTTCCCATGAAGTGATGAGACCAGAGGACATGATCTTCGTTTTCTGAATGTTGAGCCTTAAGCCAACTTTTTCACTCTCCTCTTTCACTTTCATCAAGAGGCTTTTTAGCTCCTCTTCACTTTCTACCATAAGGGTGGTATCATCTGCATATCTGAGGTTATTGATATTTCTCCTGGCAATCTTGATTCCAGCTTGTGTTTCTTCCAGTCCAGCATTTCTCATGATGTACTCTGCATATAAGTTAAATAAGCAGGGTGACCATATAAAGCCTTGACGTACTCTTTTTCCTATTTGGAATCAGTCTGTTATTTCTCAAGAGGCAGGTTAGGTGGTCTGGTATTCCCATCTCTTGAAGAATTTTCCACAGTTTATTGTGATCCACACAGTCAAAGGCTTTGGCATAGTCAATAAAGCAGAAATAGATGTTTTTCTGGAACTTTCTTGATTTTTCAATGATCCAGCAGATGTTGGCAATTTGA